>JAXGGA010022587.1:0-14747 GCA_038373865.1 Uloborus plumipes
TTTTAATTTTTTTTTCATGCTAGCTCTTAATTATAAATTCCACGAACCCTTTTTCTTTGACTTTACGACAGCATTGAGAAATATTTTAACTAATAGAAGTTTTTTCCCCCTTTACAATGTAATAAATTTAGCTTTAGTATTTTTACCTTATTGCAAATATTGTACTCAATTTGATGTTGAACTGCTTTTTGTTTGCATTTGAAAACCAAAGCAGCATGTACGTATCTTCATAAAAACTAAGTTAAATTTCTGGTTATGTTCTGTAACATTTTAAGAGATCTATGCTTTGCATAATTACTATAAAAAAGCAAGCTCACTGAAAGAATTTGACATTTTGTAAAAAAAATAAAGTAGAGAAAATAAATAATTTAAATTTTTATCATACAGCCAGTCTTCTAAGTACCTTTGAGCCGGTCCAGATAACTTTGTGCCATCTCTAGTCTCCCCCCCCGCCAGTCAAAAAAAAAAAACCTCTTTTAAAAATGAAGTTTATTGATACAATCTTCAGGAGAGACTAAGATCTCTACTCTTGTGATTTGAAAATGTACTACACTATAAAAAATATATGCCGTTAAGTTGTCCGAACTGGTTTAAGGATACCTGAATGACGACTACTATAGATAACGTCTTATACAAACTGTTCCATTTAATTAAAATCCATGGGAGAAAAATGGTGGCAATTGTCTAGCGAAATCTTTTGGATTTGTAATAAATTTATACAATTAAAAATCAAATTATTTTACTTTTCAAGTGAGAATTCAAAATTGAGTTTAAAAGTGTTTGAAAAGTATTTGAAAATATATTTTAGGCAAAAAAAGTAAATATGAAACATAATTTTCTTAAAATATTAAGTTTCGAATCAAAATTAGATAAACATAAGCAAAGGAAGATGTTTATCTCTTACTTATTAAATCTGTCTAAAATTCTTTTAATAAGAAAAGTTTGTGATAAATGACTTAAATTTTTACAATGAAAAACTTTCGAAAGTACCTGAGAAATGTGACATTTTTTCCTGAGGTAAACTAAACGAAATAATTTTTACCATCTTTCGGTTTTCTTTTGTTCGTACCATTATCGTATGAGGTATAACATGTGCTCAGCAGTTGACCATTTCAATGAAACTTTTTTTTTTAATTTTGAAAATTACATTTTTTTCTGGATCACTTTTCTGAGTCATTGAAATTTCGTTCGTTATTCCGTAGCCTACGATTATTCTTAATAATAATAAAAACAATAGACATCAACAAACTTCAATCAGCAAACGATAAATTAAAAATTAAAATCCTTCACTCAAGGTTTCGTCAGAAATCTCGATTGAAATAAATTACAATGTAAGAAAATAAGCATTGCAGACGAATTTTAATGGTTTCGTGGAATCTGAAGATTTTTTAATCCATAAATTTCGGTTCCCTCTTACAGGAAAAATAATATGCGAACAGATGTAAGCAAACTTTTACCAGGCGCTCCCTAGCGGGAAAGTCGGCGCCTTTCGTCTTTTTATACCCCATGTATAAAACGTTATCGAGTGAAGTACCGCCTCCTACACACTCCAGCAGGGTCCCCCATAGATACCACTTCACGAGGTTTAACCGGTTGGATAAGGCCTAAAAGTTCACTGTGCTTTTTCTTCCCCCAAAACTTATCCCCAAAATTGCAAATTCCTTGAAAAACTTTTAAGATTATCTAGCGGAAAACAATGAGAGACAGAGAGAATTGAAAACGAAAATATCATAAAAAATCAAGGCCTTAATCATAACTATTTTGCACTCAACAAGTAGTAGTCTTGGATTCTGCCAAGACTACAATTTTAATTTAGGTTTTAGAGGTATTTTTTCAAAATTTCGATGAAGCTCATGTGTAGGATTTATATTACTTTTTATTTATTGAATTTAAGTTTATCTTTTTGCGTTTCATGACTATATTAGAAAGTGCATATCTAGCTTACTTTTTATCAAACTATGAATAGAAATGTAAAATAATAAATGTGTAATTACTACCTTATTTGCGCAGTGTTTTTTGTACTTTTTGAGCATAAAAGTCCATTCTATGTTTGAAAAAAGACTTATGTCCCTTAGAATCTCTATCACAATTGTACCCGAGGGAATCAATCGATTTCAGTTGCTTTCTTCATTTCAGTTCTTGATTCTAAATCCAGAATTCACCCAATCGATAAAAAAACTCAAAATTCTTATAAAATTCTTTGTACAAACAGCTATAAAATGCTACCTATAGTTGTGTCTCAGCAAAGAAAAGCTGAAAAATCTGAAATGCTTTTCGAAGAAAAAAGAAAAATACTTTCTTTTTTCAAACTAATTTTACAGGAATAAGAACTTTTTGATCACAGATGTCAGCGCCAGTTTGAGAGTATATTGTCACGGAGCTTCGGTCATAAAATAGAATCTTTTTCGCGAAGATGAAATTTCTGCTTTCTTTGCTCTGGTCGAAAGTTTTGCTGATTGTTTCTTTTCAAAGCATAAAGTGGCATTCAAATAAGATTGAATATAAAATGTTCAATTACAAACAAAGTATAAGAACAAGACTTTCCGATTGAGATGGAGGGTAGACTGACTAGGAAATGGAATTTAAAAGCCCAATTTCATTTACTAAAAATTATAACCTCGCTAAAACTGTACACTGCAAAAAATATGTTTTTACAGTATAATATTGGAAAATGAGGTTCCAGTTTCAAACTGTAAAAGGAACAGTAATAAATTGTAAAACTATCAATTTTATGGTTTATTATTGTAAAGCAGCAGCTTTACAGTTTACTACCGCAATTTTAGTTTATTGCCGTAAAATATAGCTGTATTATACTGTAAAAACAACAGTATAATACTGGCAGCAGAGATTCCAGTTTAAAACTAAAATACACAGTAAAAAACTTAAATTAGCAATTTTACAGTTTCCTACTGAAAAATTAGAAAGTTTACAGTTTAGTACAGTTTAGTTTTGATGATGAGCTAATTATGGTTCTTAAGAGTTGCCACTCGTTCACAGCCTTTATAAAAGTGTGAGTTTATTTATTATTATTTTTTCAGTACTGTCTGATTTTCTTAGGTCAAGCCTTCCGCGTATTTAAGCATGCGTCAGGTCTTCTCTGATTTTACCAAAATAGGGGTGATAGGTAAAATAACAGTAAGGGGAAGAATAATAAGAAGCATTTTGAGCCGTATCAAACAAAGTGGAACGATGCTAATTTCAAATACATAGTTTAGTTGAATATATCAGAAGTATAGCAAAAAAATGCAAGTTTTAAATAGAAAACTTCGGAAAGTTCCCATTCACAACCCATCACCCTTTTTTTAAGTGGTTCTCAAGTGCTAAGCACGACTTTCACGGACGGACAGTATAAGATTCACACTATTCAATTTGGTTTGAACCTCGTACATTTACGTTTACTGACGTTGAAAGTAGTTGCCGAGAATTGCTACTATTTACGATACGCAATACCTATTACAATTCGTCATTGCGAAAAGCATAGTTTGAACTCAAAATGGCAAAATTCAAGTTAAATTTTTCTTTCTCTCTTCTTTTGCACAGACGAAACTGAAACTCAGAATAAAAAATAAGTTGTTGCGAATAATTTTTGCAATTCTTGATCGTGTTTATGATTTTAATCTCAAATTCTTGATGATGACCTAATTACGAATTTAGAGAGTTGCCACTCGTTCAAAGACTTCATAAAAATGATTTTTTTTTTTTTTTTAAAGTAGCGTGCTACACTGAAAAATACGGCAAAATGCAGTGACTACAGTTAGTGCCGTCATTAGAAAGAAAGTCTAATCTCCAAGAGAAAAAAATGTTTGGAAAAACTAGACATAATTTCTGATCCTTCATAAATGCTTTTATATTTTAAAAAATGGTTTAGCGCATACGTAGAACATTACAGGCACAAAATTTTAAATTTCTTCGACTGCTGTATCTTTGAACGAACTACAAAAAAATCTGCAAAAATGAATTGCAGCAAAATTTGGATTTGGAGCCTTTCAAATTATGAAGGCAGAGTAGCTCCGCTTTATATCTCTCCACTCCATCTTCGTTCTACAGGCAATTGGACCCAAGACTTAAAAAAAATTATTATTCGTTTCCTGCAGCAAAAAAGAAAATTACTGCTCTTATTTCTTTTCCAATAGACCACCAGCATTTTCTTTACGGATAATATATTTTTTTTTTCTTTACGTCAATACTATTAACTGCTCCTTTTTCTTGTTCTTTCTTCTGTTGTTTATTTATTTATCCACATTTTTTTTCTTTAATTATAATGTTTTGTTATTTTTTTATTATTTTTTTTTCATTTAGTTTTTGTTATGTATGTATTTTATTTATTTATTCCTTTAATTTATTTTTATTTTATTTTATTTTTCATTTATTTTATTTATTTTTTTAAATATTTTTTTATCCATTACCTTTATGTAAATATTTTACATATATTTTTATTTAATTTATTATTAACCAAAATTATTTTTCTCTTGTATATACCAAATTGAGTGTTTGCCCATGTAGGTTATTTTGTAAATTTTTGCATACGTCATCCGTAATTTGATAAACTTAAAATTGTTGAATATGTACAAAGGGATGGCATATTTAAAGAAAAAAAAAAGAGTAGCTCCACTATTTGTAGATTGTTAGTTCCACCCACTGGTATTTACCAATCATAAAGATAGGTAATTAAGTAAGGTAATAAGGTAAAGATAGGTAATATATTTGACAGCGATTTAAGATAAATATCAAGCCTTGAGTGAAGTAAGTCGGAAAGCTTTCTTAATTGCTCAAAAAACTATTTTATAAAGTTCAATACCAAAAAAACTATTGTTGCTTTAAATCATAACGAAGCAAAAACTGTTTTATTTGTATCAGACATCCACTTTCTACTCTGTATTATAAAAACATGAAGCAGAAATAAATTTTCACATTGTTCTTTCATAATAAATACATTTGTATACATTCTTCTCCTTTCTGCAATTAATCATTCGTTTCATTTCAGTCGCAGAAAATGGCTAAGTCTCCCCGAACCATGATTCATCAATTGAAGTGTTTGATTTATTTTCCTGCTTTGGATCAACGTGTTTTAAAAGAATGGTTCCCCTCTACTCCTCGCTGTCTCGAAGAAGTTTAATGGCGGATTTAAGCATTTCCGAAAGAGTTATTGACCAATCTTGGAGAGAAACAGTGTTTTTCCATCCCAAAGCTGCTTTTTAATAGATTGCTTGCAATTTTGTTGTTTGTTTTGAGATATTTTAAATGATCGTTTAATTATCATACGCAGTCGTACCTCCTTATTTCGAAATCGCTTTAAAAAAAATTACTGCTAAGCATTGACCATCACATGTGGCGTACCCACATGTGGTGCAAAAGGACATACGCATTCCACAAGATTTTTCCTCGAAACCAAAAATTTTCAGGACTTTTTTTTAATTCTTTTTAGAGCCTGGATTATACTACAGCTAAAATAATTAAAATGTGCACGAAAACTACCTAAAGATGCACTAAAAGTTTAAAATATATGTAATGCTAATAATTTTTTACTTAAGCAGAGAACAATTAAAGGGCTTGGAGGATGAAGGGGCTATGCTACATTTTAAAAAATAAAAACTCTGGACAATGGTAAGCAATTTATACAAATAGGCAAATAAAACTTGGTACATCAAAAAGTTGATGTCATTCGACCAATTTCATACGCACACTAACGACAAAGCCAGAAAACAAAAAAGCTGCAACAATAAAACTTTGAACTTTAAATACTCGCGATTTCTCTTTTATCACATAACATCTTCATCTCCCAAGCCCTTCAATTGTTACACCTGATTATAAAAAATGGCCCTTCTATTTTTTTACATGTTGACCAAGAGGATTTAACAAGCATCAGTAAATAAAACAAAAAAAACAAAAAGCGCGCTCATTCCTCCCCCCCCTTCCCCCTCTCTTGCTGTATTCATTCTGAGGAAACTACGTGTAAGATGTAGAATATGTTGCTATAGCAAAATTATGTAATTAAATTAATTATAAATTATAAACATACACTGCAAAAAACAAACTGTTGTTTTTACAGTATATTACTGACAGCACAGGTTCCAGCTTAAAACTGTAAAATGCACAGTAATAAACTGTAAAATTAGAAAATTTAATGTTTATTACTGTAAAACAATAATTTTACAGTTTATTACCACAATTTAGCAGTTTATTACCACAAAATTAGCTGTATTATACTATAAACTCACCAGTATAATACTGTAAAATTAGCAACTTTATAGTTTATTACTGTAACATTAGCAATTTCCACAGTTTGTTACTATAAAATTAGCTGTGTTATACTGTAAAAACAACATCTATTTTTTACGGCGTACACATTAGTCTCAATATACATTCGTTTATCTAGAAACATCCAGAATATTCCATTATGACATCTATCCTTTGTGAAAATATGCATATGAATGCACAAGTTCAGTCGTCTTGTTATATATTACATTAAATTTCAACAAAATTAGAAACTCACACAGCAGTTGTGAGGGTTGAATTAAATTTCAGACACTTTCTCATTAGCCAAAAAAGCATAAAATGTTGCAGACAGCTCGGAATTTGGCATCTGCTTTAATCTCCACATGAAAAAGAGAAAGCAGCTTCTCAACATTTTCACCAGTTGTTTAAATATTTTTTCTGCTCATATAACTGTAACTAATCAAATGTGGCCGCGCGTGTATTTCTGCAGCTGCCATTAAAGGCATCATCCGGAAAGCCTTGACATTTGGAGCTTTTTTGTTTGCGGTGTTTGGTCTTTCCTCCAAATGGAAGTCGCGTTTGTTTCTTGACGTAACAACGGGATCTTTGTTGTATTATTTCCATTCCTTAGTCACGCTTTATGTCAGACATGATTTGCATATATTCATTATAGCATCTTTAAACGTTAAGGAATTCTCAGCTTGAAATTTCGCTGGTGGACTTGTTTTGTATTTGCTGTGTTTTTCTTAATGTGTCGCTGAATTAAAATTCCAAGGCTTTTGTAAGCCGTATATTAAGAGATTTCTAGTCCCGCAGTTTTTAAGAGGCATTTATGCATTTTGTGCCGAAATTGAGTGGTATTTTGAAAGAAAATGTTACCGCTCACACTGCCACAATATGAAAAATGTCTTCCTTTCATATATATATATACATACGCTTCTTTATTATTTTTGGCTGAAGATAGAGAATCTGTAAGTATTTTTTATGTACCAAACAAAATCCTCCGTAAAATCCACATTTTGCGGCTGGTTTTTTTTTTTTTTTTTTTTTTTTTTTTTTCAACAACTCAGATCCGAGCTCTCTTATATTGTACGAGTAGTAAAATTATTTTCACTTTTCACTCCAGGGTCCCCCGTACCTACCACAACATGTGGTTTAACCCGTTGGATGGGCCCTGACGAGTGCTTTGTTCCTTTGACAAGTGGTTTTTAGTGGAAAATTACCGTGCATTTTATTACCGTGCATTTTACAGTTTGAAACTGGAACTTCTGCTGCCAGTATTATACTGCTGTTTTACAGAAAAAATTGCTAAATTTTAAGGCAATAAACTGTAAAATGGCTAACTTTACAGTAAGAAACTACCCAAGTAGCATCAACTCATCGGATTTTTCTCGGCCGATCATCGAACTCCTCGTAAAATGATCCCGTAACGCACGATGACATCGTTCCGATCAGTATCCGAGCAGGGTTTTCGATGAGCTACTTTTCATCGGAAAGCGATATCCTTCCGATCAACTTTCTCGATGAAAATAAGCTGAGCATCCAAAATTGATCCTAAATTCATTGGCACGGGACTGCACTGCTCGTAAACTGCTCCAAATCTCATCGTATTTCGAGCAAAACTCATCGGATTTTGCTGCTCGGATTCTGTTTGGCAGATGAGACATATTGGAGCAATTCCCCAATGAGAACTCATCGAATCCGATCATCAGCCGAAGAGAATTTCATCGGGTTTCGATGAATGGCTGATCATCGGCCAATGAGATTACGCTGCTAGGGTATAAAGTTGCTAGTTTTACAGTTTATTACTTTGCATTTTAGTTTTAAATTGGAACCTCGGATGCCAGTATTAGACTCTAAAAACAACAGTTTATTTTTTGCAGTGTGTGTAATTTTAATGAACAGATAAAAGTAATGATAATGAAGCGGCGAAATTATAAATTACTCCACTCACGTGTTTTACGTCTACAATGAACGCCTTTTCCAATGCAAAATACGTGAGCTCCCACAGATGAAAGAAATCTAGCAGATTGAGCTCTCACCTTACCTTGAAAAATTCAAATTGAATGACATTTTTACTGATATTCTGATTTCATGGAAGTATATGAGCGCAGATGGTAGATGCAGTAATAGTGGTAGTGGCATGGACGCTGGCAGAATCATATGCAAGTAGGTACAATCGCATGTAAATCAGTATTTTTTGTTCTTAATATTTCTTTATTGGGTTATTTATTTGCATGTTATTATTTTCTTTACTTGTTTTTCTTCTTTATTTTAGAATTTAGGAATTTTAAATTGAATTCTGAAATATATTTTCATTTTTGCTAAAAATATTCAATTTACAAGTTTTATTTCTCTGATTACGATGATTTATAATTAGTCTTCTGCTTAAAATGAATTTATTTTTTATTCAATATTAATAATTATTTTTAAAAAAATGTGTCGAAGTATCAATAAATCAAATAAATACTGATTTTAAAATTATATATTTTTTATTTTAAATGCCAGGTGATCCCTGCGTATTAGTGACTCATGAACGTTGAAATAATATTTTGCAATTATAGCACTAAGGTATCTGTTTTTTTTAGTAGTAAATGGTTTAAAAACTAGGTATAATTAAAATAAGATGATCTTTTAAAAGTTTTTAGAGCAGTTTACATTAACTTTAAAAATATGTGCTAATTAAATTCTGACTTAAAGGAATTAAATAAAACACACCTTCCATCAAAGGATATTCATTAAACTGAAATTACGTACTTTAAGTTAATTATCAATTATAAACAAAATTCTTCATTAATAACCGTCTTCTAAAAATAATAAGATGGAACTCGTAAAAATTTATCTGCAAGCTTGAGGAAGGGATCGATTTAAAGAATATCAGAGAAAGTTTTATTTGCTTTCATCAGGTTCTTACAAATGAATCGCAAACAACTTTCCCTTGCGTGCTTGTGATCAAATTAGTACAAGTGTCAGGTAGAGAAAGAATGAGAAATATTCGGGAAGTAATTGGCATTCTAGATGTTATAATTCATCCATTAAAATTTGTTGTTTTTGATTATGCGAGTTGAAGTTTTATTGATCGATCTTTTTAAAATATTTTCTTTATTTTAATAATTATTCATTAATTATTTCCGATTTCTAAACTTGTTTTAATGCATTCATTTACATCTTTGTTGTTGTTTTTTCCCACCTTTCGCAATGTTTACCTTTTTTTTTTAAAAAATTGACTACTTCTGCAAAATAATCAGCTCCTAATTTTTAAAACTTACAAAAAATTTTTTAAAGTTTTAAAAATTCATTTTTTTTAAATATTATATTCAAATTTACATGCATCAAACCATAACATGAAAATAAACGATAAAAGTAAAAAATAAATAAACACCTTTGTGCAGCAAAGTAAAAATTAAAAATACCAACGTTTTATTGCACACAGACTACTGCATACACGAGTTTCGGTGTTACAAGATATACCTTTTTCAATGCGAAGGAACCCAAGTAGCATCAACTCATCGGATTTTTCTCGGCCGATCATCGAACTCCTCGTAAACTGATCGCGTAACGCACGATGACATCGTTCCGATCAGTATCCGAGCACAGTTTTTGATGAGCTGCTTTTCATCGGAAAGCGATATCCTTCCTACCAACTTGATGAAAATAGGCCGAGCATCCAAAATTGATCCTAAATTCATCGGCACGGGACTGCACTGCTCGTAAACTGATCCAAATCTCATCGCATTTCGAGCAAAACTCATCGGATTTTGCTGCTCGGATTCTGTTTAGCCGATGAGACATATTGGAGCAATTCCCGATGAGAACTCATCGAATCCGACCATCGGCCGATGAGAATTTCATCGGGTTTCGATGAATGGCCGATCATCGACCGATGAGATTATGCTGCTAGGGAAGTGAGCTTATGGATCAAAAATTTTGTCTAATGTCTTCTCATCCATAAGCTCACTCTCTTTGCATTGAAAAAGACGTTCTTTTTAATGCCGGAACACGTGTATGCAGTAGTCTGCTAATTTTATGTAGTAAAACGTTGATATTTTTAATGTTTATTTTTAAAAATAGGGGAAGACCGCCTATATTGGACCACTGCTTAAATTGGACTTCGGGCTTAAAATCTAGTACAGAGATCTATGCTACATTTTAACGGTAGAAATATAAAGTTTTAGGAATAAAATCATCGTGTATGAAGTTTCACCAGTCTTCGAACTGCGTAGCGTGATTTATGGCATGATTTATGTTGAAAACGTGTAAAATCTTATTTTGCGGACTTGTACCTAGTAAGATACAACTAAAACTTGTAAACTGAGGTCAACTGCTGCTATAGCATGATGATCTGTGTTTAATAAGGATTACATCTATGTATTTACATGCGTGATTGTGATAATTTTTGAGACAGAAAAAAGCTGAAGAATAAAAAATAGCATGTTTTCCTTTATTGGACCGAAAAAATTTTCCTATATTGGACCGGTGGTCCAATTTAAGAATATGATTTTACACAAGTATTTTTATTAATTGTAACATAAAATAAGTGACTCGTCTTATTTAATAGCGTAGTTAAAATTATTTTAAGCATACTTTAACACCTATTCACGATATTCATTTAATTTTTTTTTATCAAGCACATTTTTATAAAGCAGAAGCTACAACTTCTAAAAATGTATGTTTTTTCCCCTCTTTATCTATTAAGCTGCAGTTTCAGGTTGTTAAACATATTAACTTAAATAAAATTTATGATGGTTTACAGAGAGAAAAATACTATGAAATTCTCGATATTTTCGATAAGACTTTAAAAAGAAACAATTTATATGCTACTAAAACGTTCAATGTAGATGAAGCAGGTCTTTTCACTGTTCAAAAGCCCAAAGTATATTGATGTATAGAGGTAAACACCAGGTTGGAGCAATATTGAGTGGTGAACGTGGTAGAAACACACTAGTCATTTCCCACATGGGAGCAACAGAATTGCAAGCTCTCCATGCCTATTTTCAAAAGATTACGTTCCATTTATGAATTTATCGTAAAAGCATCCCCTGGTGAGCAATATGCTTGTTCAAAAAAAAAAAGGTTGGATCACAAACGATAATTCACACAATGGATGCAACATTTCATCAAATATGTTAAGTCAAGCAATGTAAAAAGAATGTCCTTCTGAAAATGGATAGGCACAGCACTTACATAAATAACATTGATAGAATAAACTTGGCTAACAAGAACGATATAATAATGCTTTCTCGTTAAGCATATCATGCACGTAGATGTGGTCTTTATTCCGTTTCTGTCTATGTATTTGTAATCAAGCATGTGATACATGTATGCGAAAACACCCAATGAGATCCATTATCTAATATCGCATAGGAGAACTGTTTGGTACCTCTTATGGGCAAACCGCAATGAAGGCCATGGCAAATGCTGTGAGTTGATTTCAAAGAACATGAGTTTGACCCGTTAATTTACATGTGTTTAATGATTTTGACTTGGCTGCAATAGAATTAGAGGCAAGTAGTTCAGATAAAACTACTCAAAGTGAGCAGGTTACATATTAGTTGTAAGTTGTACACCATCTACAAGAACTAGCTACGATTTAAATTAGTACCAATTCTGCAGAATCGGCGGATAGTTCTCATCAAAACATGATTGTCAACTCTAACTATGATTTTGTAAAGCCGGCTCACATATCACCTTTGCCTAAAAAAAATAGAAGGAAAGAAAAGGTAGGCTGTCTCAGCAATTATTCTAACGATGTATAAAAGAGGCATAGATCAGAAAAAGTCACACAAGAAGAAGTAAGAAACTACACAAAATGATTGTTATTGCAATATTTGTCATAGAGATTAAGTGCAAAACATGATTAAGTGTATGAAATGCCATCGGCGAGTTTATCAACTCTGCGTAAGTGAGGCCGAAGCAAAAGAAATTCTGTTGCAAATTCTGGAAAGAAGCTGTATAGTTCAAATATAAATTATTCTATGATTTTCTGGTACGGTCCAATTTAGGAAGCGCATGGTTCAATTTAGGCGCATATATTCCTAAATTGGACTTTTGCAACTTTTTGTAAGATAATTTTTTTAAAAATAATTTTCATATTTTTAGAAAATATAAGCTGCTAGGGCGGTTCCTGATTAAATTGAGCACACGATGACCTATTTAGCATTTCTGTTTCGCTTCACATTGAGCGACACAGGCCTCCTGTTCTTAGGGGGTCCAATATAGGCGGTCTTCCCCTACATTACTTACGAGTAACTAATTGCTACGTGTTGGGGACATCCGTTTTTGCTCCAAACATATTGAATAATCAAAAAAAAAATTGCTTTTTTAACAGTAATGAAAATCATATTTGGTTCTAATTAGTAAACACTGTCTAAGAACTTTTTTTTAAAAATTCATAAATTTAAAAGCTACACGACAAAACTAGTGATGTTTTTCTCTTTCTTCTGAAACTTAGCCTATTACAGCAATTTTTCTTTAAAATCTTATGGAATATTTGTAGGAGATGAATAATGAAAAATAGTATTTTTCTTCATAGATTTAATTGTAAAGCAAAAAACTGACAAAAAATAGAGCTAACCTCTTCTTACCTTGATGTCTTCAATTTCATTTTAACATTTTTTTCGAACTCTTGCCAGTGAATTTGGGAAACAAGATTAAGTTCTTTAAATTCAATGAAAAGGAAAAAAAAAACACATTAAATATTTTATAGGATTACTTCAATAAATATTTTCATTGTTCAAGAAAATATTTCCTATAAACGTTTCTCTCCCATATTTGGTATTTTCATAAAACCATCGGCAAGTATTTTTCTTTAATTACAGAAAAATAATTATATTTGTGCTACCACAGCGCATTAATATGCTAATCAAGAGGAAATAATTAGGGAAATTAATTCGGTGAAGAAATGAAACTAAAAGAAATAAAAGAGAAAGCAAAGAAATGAAGTGAAGAAAAAACAAAGGAATAGCGAAGAAAGATAACATAAAATCTGCATAAAATAGAAATGTGTTTTTGCGAGTTTATATGTAAACAAATTTATCTAGACATCTTTGTTTTTTCTTGTACTGCTTTTTCGTTCAAAAAAAATTGCTTTTCAAGATAAGAACATATAAACATGTTTTAGAGAAAAATACAGTGAATAAAAAATTTTAATTAGTCGCAGTTTCCTGTTTAAATCGCAATTTTAAACAACTCTATATCTTTGAGCTCAAATTTAGAAACGAAACAAAAATAACATTTTCTACCTTTCACCTCTCCAGGGAAACTATTTCGAAGATGTAACAAAGAAATTTTGCAAAATAAAGATTTTCAGCTAACTTATATTCTGAACTACAATGATTTGTGAAAATTAGAGTAGCAAGGAGTCATGACATATCAGTAAGCTCTTGAGATTAGAAACAACGACATTAAAAAAATATCGTTTCTCAGTATTTTAAACTAATTATATCAGTTATAATCTTCATATAGAGTGAAAATATTTAAAATAATCTTAGAGTAACGGACTTGACAAGAACTGCCGGACAAAATGTATTCATACATTACATTTCTTAATGAAAAAATTACTGTTGTCAATATTTATTATGAATATCATACACTAATAGTCAATATATAAAAATAATTTGTTATATATACTTTTTTCTACAATTAAGTATATAAAAAAAATAGTTGAACTTGCAAAAATTGGAAATGGATAAGCGTTTTTGCCTTGATTCCCATTTTTAAAGACTTATATAAAAATAAATAAATAACTTTGAATAATTTTTTGAGTGATAGAATTTTTTTCGGCATATTTCTTGCAGAAAATAATTGTTCGCATTGAATTTAAAATATAAGTCACGCTTCAAAATTGTCTTTTTAACCTCCAGACAGCAAATGTAAGCAAATTTTGTAAATAACCCATGTAACTCTGAATAAAAGATAAAATTCACGTTCTTTGCTAATATAAAAGTAATATATTTAATTCTATTATTAATACTAAAGACTAAACTATATTGTTGATGTATTAAAAGTGCATATAAACTTAGTGGATATTGAATAGTTTTGTTTGATTAAACCTTTTTAGAGTTAATCAAACTTACCATTTTAGTTTGATTAACTCTAAAAGCGTATTTTTTATTTTTTTAACTATAATTTATATTATTCTCTTTATTTTTTCGTTTCTTTCCTTTCCTTCTTTTTCGTTGGCGGGGGGGGGGGGAGACAAATTACTTTACTTTTAGACGATTTAATTTCACTAAATGAAACCTTAAGTTTTAAATTTCAGCTGCATTGTTTTCGGCATCGATTGACTGATTAGGCGAAAAATTTCTAAAACGCGCCAAAGGTTTAATATTATGCTAATTTTCCTGCAAAATTTTTAGTTATATACTTTTTGAAAGATTTTTTTTTACTTTAAATATCTAAGCACATAAATAAGGCTCACATTTTCAAAAAAAGTTTTATTTCTGTAATGTTTTGCCTCATAATACTCTTTGTGTTATGCCTTTTTCGATAGAAATCATTTGACATAGTAGTTATTACAGTGTAGCTTGTGA
>JAXGGA010022588.1:0-14746 GCA_038373865.1 Uloborus plumipes
CTTTTGTAATTTTCTTAATTACTGTTCACGTTAGATACGTGGTGCTGAGTTACTGTTGAGAGTACAGCGTTCTGTTTGCTACCTAATTGCTGGATGTTTAGCAATTGTTTCCTGCTCCTTTTGTAAATAAGTGTACGTACTTGTAAATAAATTTATAGTTATTTCCTCAAGATTGGAATGCTCATTTAAGAAAGTTGAAGGTGCTACGGACTCGTTACAATATTTTTTTAGGAGACAAGGTTACTTAAGAATGTCCTAACAACGTGGTTTACCGGAAGCAGTGCCATGGCGTGTTACAGGCAGGCTGGTATCCGGGCAAACAAAACGTAGTGTCGTGGATGATGTTGGAGTCATCAGAAGTGTTGCAATGCTGTGGAATCGACTCTAAGAAACAGGAAATGTCAGACATCGATCAGGGTAAGGTCGGCCTTTCGCCCTTCGAGCAACTGATGACCGATATATACGGTTAAGAGCTCGTCGAAACAGAATAGAGAATGCTACGCATCTGCAAATACAGTTGTTCTTGGCAATAGGACGAAGGCTGTCCAGCTAAACAGTATGCAATCGATTTCATAAGGGAGGGCTCGATGCACGTATGCCATTGGTCTTCATTTCCTTGACCCCACACCCGCGTGTGACCAGATTAAGATGGGCTGCTGAACATCGAGATTGGGAGCAACATTATTGGGGGTCTAGTGCTGTTTACAGACGAGTCTCAATTCAGTCTGGAGAGTGACACCGGACGTGTTCTGGTATGGAAGAACAGGGGCACTCGAAATAACCCCGCATTCGCTCGTGAAAGGTCACAATACAGACGAGCTGGTTGGATGGTATGGGGTGGAATCAGCATAGGCGGACGTACGGACCTGCATGTCATTTGGAATGGCACTTTGACGGGCCGAAGGTATGCAGACAAGATACTGAGACCTCATATCCCTTACGTTGGAGCTATTGGAGATTCCTTTGTTTTGCAAAATACTCGACCGAAGACAGCTCGTCTGGTGGAGAACATGCTTGAAGCTGAAAAAATACAGCGTATGAAATGGTCAGCGTGCTCTACTGACCTAAATCCAATCAATCATGTTTGGGCCATGCTCGGACGATGAATTGCTGTGCGATCAAGGCCCCTGTTATTGCCCAAAACTTGGAGAATGCACTTCTTGAGGAGTGGAACAGTATTCCCCAAAGTCACATCGATAACCTTATAGTATCCATGCCAAGCAGTTGTGCAGCAGTCTTAGCTGTTCAAGGAGACCACACGCCTTATTCAAACTCATACATCATGTCTAAAAAGTACCTTTTTTAAATCTTTTACATGTAATCAAGTTGTTGCCCGAAATCACTATTTCGTGTTTTTCCCACATTTTCAAAGAATTAAAGATTAATTCCATAGTTTTTAGGTCTTTTTCTCTGTATTGCACATTGATACGCGTGTGCTATCCATTGTATGCCTATTCATGGCTGTCTTGCACGGTTTTCTTCACTCTTTTGCTTGCTCCCCTAATTGTTTTGAGCAGTGTATATGGTGAAAAATATCGGCACATAAAAAATGTTGCAACGTTCCACGATCCTCACCAGACCTTAATTTCTGGGAGGGTCTTAAAAAACCTATTTCTCGTGAATCTATAAAGTCAATAAAATTTGATTTCATGTTTTGTACTCTGTTGATTTTTGTTACAATAGATGTTAAAAGGGCATTAACATAAAAAAACTAAAAAAAAATGTCTATTCAATGAAGAAAAAAAAAGAAAATTTGAAGAGCTTTGGTGTTTTTTAGTGGTATTAAAATTCGAAGGGAAAGGTGTATTGTATAGAAATTATGTTTGTAATAACCACAATAAAAATAAATACTTCAGAAAGAACACTTAATTTGTAAAATTATTCAACATTGATAAATTTCGTTTTTCAAACGCAGTTTCAAAGTAAATAAGAAAATTGAAATAAAATAGCAATAATAATTTTTTCAGAGAGAAACTATGTGAAAAGCATTTTTGTAATATAGTTCAGAAAAATTTCGGAGATGCTTTGAACCCTAAAAACCCATCCCTTAAATGCGGCCCTGATATGTGATTTTTTTTTTCAAATTGGGGATAATAATTAATATAATATTAATATATTTAACACGTTTAATTTGGAGCTATTTATATCAAAAATAAATGAAAAAATAAGCCTTTTCTTTTAAGTAACAAATGAAATCGAAATTTAATATCTTTCATCAAAAGTGAGTATGCAAGGAATGGGCACTCTCTTCGTATTTTACTTGATAATAAATAAATAAAAATTCAGCTTCAATTTACTTTTTGTTAATTCTCGGGATATTTTATAATCCCGGAATATTATTTATAATCATGCTCAATATCTACAAACTGTGTTAATTTTTTTACCAATTAATAAATTTAACAGAGACTGAAATTTTATACCTCGAACTATTCCTATATCAAATTAAATATGACTTTAAAAATAATTCTGGTCTGATGGATGATAAAAATTGACTTCTTTTTTTTGTAAATGTCAATGCTAGAAATGTTTAAAGATCGTCACAGCTTTACTTTTAAAGCAACTTATTATTATAGGCTGAATCATACCTCATGCTTTAGTCAGACAGAAACTTCGGTAAGTTCGGACTATCTCTACTAGAAATGTTTAAAGAGCTCACATTTTACAAGCTTCATTTTAAAGCAACTAAAGTGTTCATATAATTATTACTAAACGTAATTCAATTTAACAAATTTATTTCAGAAAAATAACTAAGTTAATAAAAAAGTTCAAGCGAAATAGAAATATACTGTTAATTGTTGAACAATTTCTGGTTCAATGAGTTCAATGCACCCAATCATTTAATTTAAAATTATTTTCTTCTGTGTTTACTGCATTTTATAATTATGTA
Organism: Uloborus plumipes; assembly: GCA_038373865.1. NCBI lineage: Eukaryota > Metazoa > Arthropoda > Arachnida > Araneae > Uloboridae > Uloborus > Uloborus plumipes. The sequence continues at coordinate 2,888 of JAXGGA010022588.1, forward strand.
TAGCTTAAATAACAATATTTTATGTAATTATAATTATAAAATGATAATTTACATCATAAATTATTACAGGTCCACCTCTACTAAGAAATAATCCTGACAAATAACTTTCTTACTTTTTACTTTAGAAACACCCGCAACAAGACGATTATTTATTATTCTACAACAGTAATATGTACACACCTTTTATGATAAAATTGAAGGGCTTGGGAGAGGAAGGTAATTAAAGTTTTAAGTTTTATTGTTGCAGTTGTTGCAGTTGTTGCAACTTTTTTGTTTTCTGGTTCATCGTTAAGTATGCGTATGAAATTGGTCTAATGACATCTACTTTTTCATGTATCAAATTTTATTTGCTTACCTGTTCCATTACTTACCATTGTCTAGAGTGTTCATTGTTTAAAATGTAGCATAGCCCCTGCCTTCTTCCTACAAGCCCTTCAATTCTAAAGAATTGTTATCAACCGACTTAAGATAAGTTAAATTTGCTTCGAATCCATCCGTTTTTATTGATGAAACTGGATAAAGATTATTCTCTTCATAAACTCGCAAATACAATTTAGGACAATTCCACGTGACTCACGTTACAATTTGACGTGATTTTACAAATGTAAATGTTATATATGTTAAAGAAATACCATGCCTGATTTAAATAAAGCTATTGACAGTCATCTGGTATGCCAGTGAGAACCTGTGGATGTCAGCATTTTAAATTTCAACAGAAATAGACGGTGTTTCAACCTTAATTTAACATCGTGACTCACGTTACAAAAAAAATTAACTCAAGTTTTTTGAATAATTAAAAGTCTAAGATTCCCGCTCTTTCAGAATAATAAAATTTAAAAACTGCTTCTTATGGTATAAAATATGTTTCTAAGTTATGATATATACGAAAATAAAGTTCATTCTGCAGTCACTAATTAAGTTAATCAATATTTTGAGTGTGACTCACGTTACATAGTTTCGTGACTCCCGTTACATCTCCGTTTTAGTCCTTTACTTTACATCTTATTTTAAAAATTTTGTGTAGAGATTTCACCTAAGTTTAATTAAAATTTATGCTTAATGGCTTATTTTCTTTAGTTGATCAGTTTTAAATACTGTAAAACCTCTCCGAGCGGTCACTTTTACAAAGCGGCCACCCCTCTTGACGGCCAATTTTTCGCAGCACGAATTTTTTTGTCCCATAGACCTAGGGTTTAAAAATTTCCTTATCAGCTGCCATCTAACCCCTCTGAATGGTCACAGAGTGGATTCATCAATTCAAGTTTCCAAAATATATGTTTGTCTTTTTTTATACTATTTCCCGTATTTTCTCTGTGGCTGCATTGTACTGATTTCAAATTCTCAATTCATACATCTGAAAACTTTTACAGGATACTACACACCATTACATTTCATCTGAAACCAATCATAACATTTAATGTTGCATAATGGCTGTAAAATTAGTTGACTGCTGTCAGAAGTAGGCTCTTCAAAGTACTTACTTTTCTCATCCACTACTGATGAATGATTAAATTTTCAGCATCTCAAATAAGAGCAAGTGAGATGTTGACCGTGCTTTTAAAAATTTCTCTAATGTTCCAATTTTATATGTATATATGTATACATTTTTTTCTCTCGCTCAAGCTAATTTTTGAAATCATTTTCGTTTAGATTTTCTTGGAATAAATAATTTTTTCAGCATGAGTTCGGTGGACATTGAAATCTTCTTTTCAAACGTATATTACATTTACGGATGAGTATTGAGTCACTCACTTATGACTACAGTTTAACTGTAAGGTGAATTAACGGAATTTCTCCTTGTTTTGGCGAGTCTTCCTTAGTGTATTTACATATTTGTATACTTGTTGAAGCGATATTTAAGAAATTTGAATTTAGCAGAAATTTCCCCTGAAAGTTTCATATGTTTATTTTTCAGCTTATATTGAATTGCTAGAGACAATATCCTTAGCTTTACGACTTTTCTCGTTAGACATTCTTTCATCCAGGGACAATGTTTCTGTTTACATGCAATGTACTTCCCTTCTTGCTTCAATTTTTCTCGGCACCTTTTCTGTCATTCTGCGGTTACTGGTTAAATATTAAAAAAAAATCTTTTACTGGAATGAAAAACCTTTCTTAGATACGGAAGAAAATATGTGCATGCATAAACACATGCTACACATTGGAAAGCTGAGGGCCAAAACAGGGACCCAGTGCACTAATTGAAAGGTTATAAAACACTAAAAGAATTAATATTACGCTGTTTATATTTAATTTCATCGCTATTATTAATTATATATAGGTGTGTACAAATGCTAATCCTCTCTTTAGACCCTAAAATACCATTAGGGCACATTAAATACTTTTAAGAAGTTAATATTAGCTTGCATTGGCTGTAACTCACTTTTCGCGTGACTCACGTTACAAAATAAACATCCTTATTTTTTGAATAAAAAAGCAAAAAACTCTAAATTGGCCTATACTTTCTTTTTGTAATATACATGAGTAAGAGAAACAGGGGAAAAAATTCATTTATAAGCTATAAAATTGGGAAATATTAAAAAAATTAAGTTTTCGTGACTCATGTTACACAAAATTTAATGGTTTAAAAACTACTTTAAAAAATTATTTTAAGAGTAAATTTCAAAATGTACTATTAATAATTGCTTTCTTATCGAAAAAATCTGCCAGAAAAAAAATGAAATTAAATTGTGGAAACAGGCTAAACCAATAAAATATGCTCGTTTAAAATTTTGTCTAGCAGAGAGAGACTTTTACAAGATTGTGAGCTCATAGAACAAGTTCGCTTAAAAAAAGAAAATGATTCACATGAAGTTACCTTATTCTAATTTGTAAACTTCAATCAATATAAAGAACGCACAAAAAAATTAAGACAATTTTTAAACAGTTTTTTTTAACACCGAGTTTCCATGTTGCCTGGAATTGCCCTTTACCATTTTTATCAAAAATAGATAAGGATCCTTTTGCTCAAGCTAAATAAATTACGAGGCATACTAGGAACATAAGGCTTCAGTATGAGCAAAACCATTTTCGCATTTCAATACAATCGATATTTTCCCGATTTCTAACGCTTTAAGTTCTCCTTTACCTTGTCTAACAGTCTTATGAATTTTCTTAAACGTTACAAATAAATTACGCTTATGGGAAAAATGATTCGACTCCCCAGAGTCAAAAAGAAAAAAAACTAGTACTACAATTTCCCACAGAATTTGCTTCCTTGCACAAAAAATCAAGACACAAAATTTTCAGAATTTTGATCTTCGTTTACTACAAATTAATTTTCGAAATGAATTATTTCTTTTAGCTCCATTATTAAATTGCTTTGAATAGCATTTTGATTTACGACACTTAAAACAAGATTGATTAACATTACAATTACAATTATTGAAATTTTTACTTACATTCCAGGAATTTTTATAACGCTTCAGTTCAGCACTATTATTTGCTGTCGAGTTCAAAGAAATCAAAGAATTAGATTTCGTTCGTGAAACGTTCGTGTAAATTAGAAATAATTTTGAAGGCTAAATGTCTATCTTCAATAGTGCAGTAGAGGCTTTAAAGTTAACGAGCTAAATCTTCCAAATGGAATAAATAAATGGAAATAGTTTCGTGAACGCGGCATCAAACCCAGTTAATAATTGACCAATTAACGCTTTACATGAAGGCTCGACATTTTGCTGCAATTTCTTCCACGCTCCCAACGGATCTTTCACGTTTGCTAGTATTGGTTTCACAGATAGTTCTAACGTACGATAGATGATAGAAATCGTTTTATCACTTCTTGATGAATATATTGTCGACACCATGCTAAAATAACGAATGTGAAAAATCGCGTTTTTCAAGTTCGTTTTTCAAGCTCGAATTTTACAAATAATGAAAATTAAAATGATACCTTCGAACGACAGTTATACACTTAAAGATATCTATAAAAGTTTAAAAATTAAAATAACCAAACACGTCAGGTGGGAAAAAGTTATATGGGTCATTTTCACCATATGCTTACATTTCAAAATTTTTAAGTAATTTTTCTAACTTGCTATTTTCTTTTAGAAATACTAACAGATGTTTAGTCACATATTGTAGGTGTGAAAAAAAGTAACTATTTGTACACTTTGATGAATAATTAAGTATTCAAATGCTGTTGTAAAACTGTAAGTTGAAATTAAAATTGTCGTCCATTACCATACAAAATCAATATGCAATCTCACTTTTAAACTATATCATACAGCCTAGAACCAACTTCATTTGAAATTATTTGCGCCCTGAAGCTTAAAACGATGTTTGTGATGATTGAAATATTGATCAAAAACTCTATGGTAACGAATTTGACATTTGGTAACGGATTTGACCAGTAACGGACTTGACATTTCAACCAAAATGTCAAATTATGGCTAAGTTGTCGAATTTAAAAATTGAACTACAAAATGCATTTTCTTAGAGTTGTATAATGAACAATATTTAGGGGTAAAAATTTAGAAAAAGTAAAAATTAATACTAAAATCTTTGGTAACGGACTTGACAAAGAATAAAAATACGCACCTGGAAAAAATTTTGTGCGAAACACCACAGCAATACTTCTCGACTCAGGGAAACAAAATGGTACAAAATAGTTACGTCACTAATTTGTTAAGTTAATTGAATACGTGTTACCATCTTTTGACTTCAATAAATACCTTTTTTAGCTAAAATAATCTTAGGGTAACGGACTTGACAAGAACTCCCGGACAAAATATATTCATACATTTCTTATTGAAATAAAATTACTATTGTCAATATTTATCATGAATACCATATACTAATAGTCAATATATAAAAATAATATGTCGCATTTACTTTTTTTGACCATTAAGTAGAGGAAAAAAATAGTTGAACTTGCGAAAATTGGAAATGGACAAGCGTTTTTGCCTTGATTCTCATTTTTAAAGACTTATATAAAAATAAATAAATAAATTTCAATAATTTGTTGAGTGATAGAATTTTTTTGGGGGTATTTCTTGCAGAAAATAATTATTCGCATTGAATTTAAGATATACGTTATGCTTCAAAATCGTCTTTTTAACCTCCGGACAGCAAATGTAAGCAAATTTTGAAAATGACCCATATGCAGCGTTTCGGCTCGCCTACAAAGTGCCAATTTTCACATTCGTAAGTTTAGCATGGTGGCGATGATAAGCATTTTAAACTTCAGCTGAGGCAGTTTCTGAAGAAGGAATATCGTCGCTGGATATAATTCCGCATAATCCCTCGTCTCGTAATAATATTTTGACATCCAGCTTCCACTCATGGTAGTTTTGAGAGCCTTAAGTTTGGGGAAGTTTAACGTTGACGTTCCGGAGATGTCATGACTCATTTTGAAAAAAGTTAGTATACTGTTGAAAAAATTTTAATCAAACTTGCCACGATCATAACCAACCATGTTAGCAGAGTTCTTCCTTACGCAGTGAAAAAAACTCGTTGATAACAAATATTTATTTATATCGAACAAAGTCAAAGAAAAAGCGAGACATGGCACAACACGCACCAAACAACAGCCATACTAAACATCTGCCCAAAAAACCCAGAGCAACACGATACACTTGTATTTGGGCGTTTCTTTGTAAACTCGTAACTGGCTGTCGGAACCGAGCATTTAAAAATAATAAAATGTAATAAAGTAATTATTTCTCTTAATTCAAATGAAGCACTAAAATTTAACAATTCAACTGTATATTTGGAGCGATAACAATTTTTTTTTTTTACTAGAATTAATCGAAGTCTTAAAAAGAGTCCCCTGGCTGTCCCAATCCTATACTTTAACACTTAGAGGTAATACTTCAAAAAACTTATTTACACCACATAAATTTGGCAATTAACATTGAAAATAGAATAATGCAACTATATTTTTTTATGAAATAAGATCTAGTTACGTATTTTTAAAAATAATATTGTCATGTAAGTGCTGTACGGAGTTTTTTCAAACATTCCTCTACAAAAAATTCAAAGCTGCAATAAAAAAATCTGTTACTCTTGCAAATGCTTTTTGGCATGAAGTTATTCGCAATCAGGGTGAAGTTGCCGAAATTGCTGAGAATGGTATTGAGTTGCCACTTTGTTTAGTTTCAGAGCCACATTTGTGATCAAAGTATGCATTTTGGTCGTTGTGATAACTGTCCTCTGATAAGTGATTTTATTGACGTTAATGAGTTTCTAAATGAAGTACATTATTTATTACTTCCATTAGGGATGCACCGATAAGCAAATTGGCCGATTACCGATTACCAATTAATCGGCTGTTGATAATCGGCCGATTAATCGGCTAAGCCGATTAATGATAACTATAATTGTTTTTCTACTACCAATTTTACCATCAATGTTTTTTTATCTCTTATACAATTTCAAGTTTAGAAATAGTAAGTAAATTATTTCTGGGAGAACATATTTTTTTTTCCATTTTCCTAGTTTTCACAAAATAATTTCAATATTTTATCAAATTTCTTGGAACCTATTTTCATATTATTGTCAATAATATTATTAACACATTGTTAGTTACGTTAATTGGACATAAAAATTCAAAAAAAGGAGGAGGGGGAGAATGTAGTGAGCACTCCAATTTAAGAATACTTTAAATTCATATTTTTTAATAATAAGTTACAATTTAATTCAAATTTTTTATTCTTTGAAAATTAGAGGTTATCTAAAATTAGAGGCTAATTTGAAATTAGAAGCTAACCAGGAAAGTACTCGACTTAAGTAATAATGAAAAAAGTTAAAAATGGTACCATTCGAAAGAGCATACTGAGACATGTCTTTGACCCAAAGATCAAGTGCCCTCGTCCCCTCGTTTTTGAGATAAGGGGTCTTAAAGTCGGCCGAAAATGAGCCAAATTTGAAGACTTGGCAAGAAATTGAAGCTAGCTCCAGATTCTCCCTTCCGCTGCTTGCTCGACATCGCATCATTTCCATGTTTGGTCATTCGCAAATAAAGTAAAAGATGTTTAACGTTAAGCCTTTACTTGTATGAGCTAAAATAAAGAATGCTGATCAAGACTATGACGTGGAAAGCAGAGAGCTTTATCCAGAGGAGCGAAAACTTTACAAAGAAGTTAAAGTTTTATCTTTTTACGATTGATAACAATACATTTTAGAATTTTAGTTATTTGAAGTTTCTTTACTGAACTAAGTTGTATGTGTTAATTATTATAAGTTAAAATATATTGTACGTGTTTCTAAATAACTAATTCGGGACAATTAAATAAGTATGAAAAGCAGGTAATATGAGCTCATGTACAAAAAATGAAAGAAAAAATCTTTGGGGTAGAAATTAAATTGCCATGGATAATGATATCAGTTCTTATTTAAAAAAAATCGATACAAGAAGTTTCACTATCTGCCAAATCTTAGCAAAAACATTTATTTTTTTTAAATTGAAATCGAGAAAAAATAAATAATTTTAAAAGAAAACGAATTAGTAAATATCAATAGCTGCAAAATTATATCCACGTCGGAAAGTACATCAATGGTAGAGAAAAATAATTATTTCCATTCTTAAAATATACTAATAGAGTTGGCATTCATCGTAAAACCCCTGCCGTTCAAACAAATTGATCACTGTAGCGAAAAGTCTTTAACGTAAATGTAAAACATATTGCATGTTAATTTCGTACTGTTTAAAAACACTAGAATAACTTTTACTAGTTCTGCTATATGTTCAACGAGTAGGAAAAAACTCACAAAATTGTTAATCAATACAAGTTTTATCTTATTTTTCTGTAAAAGCAGAAAATAGGCGAAAAAAAATCATGAAAGAAGGCCTGATGCACTGGAAAAAGAAAAAAAAAAAACCGCTCAAAACAATTGAGTCGAAAAAGCACAACTTAATAAAAATAACACAGGTCTGCAAAATTAAACTTTTTAAAAAATGTTTTGATTTAGTTAACTGAACTTTATGTACTTTTCTGCGCTGATTTCAAAAATGGCATTAGTTTCTTTCTAACACGTTAAGGCTTGCCCACAAAATAAAGTTGAAGTTTTGTGAAAAAAAACAAAAAAGGATTATTTTGGGTTTGTTTTTTATTTTAACATAAAGTAAAAGCAGAAAAATAAACAACTATACCTAGCTGAAATGAACAAAATAGTGATGCCCATGTGTTGCAAAGTTATTATGGGCGATTCTCTGTAAACTCGTCATTTTTCACACGAAATCTGTCCGGGCATGGTTTTTTGAAATGTCCGTGTAATTATTTTACTATTGCTTAGAAAATGAATCTATTGCTTTGGTTTGAAATAGGGCCAATTGAAGCTTGTGTTTTTCTGATAAATTGTGATAGGGGCTAAGTCCCCCGCCTGGTATAACTAGGCAGGGGACTGTGCCAGGTGACTGTGTTTTTGCTCTTTGTTGCATAATATCTGCAAAACTGTTGGAGCATAATTAGTTACGAGACTACCTATAAATTTAAGCACAAATCGTGGACATAATAACTAATATGTTTCATAATTAAACTAATTGAAATTAATAAAATCACTTCCCAGAGGACTGTTTTCGTAACGATCCTGATGCCAACTTTCATCACAAATGTGGCTCTCAAACTAAACTAAGTATCGTTTCAGCACCGTTCTCGGCAATTTCAGCAAATTCACACTGATTGCTTTAAACTTCATGTCAAAAAACATTTGCAAGAGTAACAGATTTTTTCTACTGGAGCTTTGAATTTAACTCAGGGGACTGTTTGAAAAATCTCCGGACAGAATTTACATGACAATTTTAAGTTTAAAAAATAAGTAATTAGGCATTATGAGCCAATATTTAGAAAAGTGCCAATTTGAAGCTGGAGTTTTCTGATAAAAAAATTTTTTTGCAGAAAAGAATTAATACTGGATTCTATGTCTAAATTGGGTCTAAATGCAAGCAAATAAAAGGGGGAGGTCAAGGAAGTTAGTTACCCCCTCCTTAGATTACTCACTTTTAAGCCGTTACAGATCTGATGAGTGTTACAGATCTGATGTTAATATGAGTTACATATTTGAGTTTATGCTTTCAGTCTTCGTTAACATCTCTAAAAATGATATCATTTCCTTGCATTTTTAACATATAATTAAGATAATTATATTAAAATATATATATTAGCTAAAAAATCAAATTTCATTATAAAAAAGCATTTCTTGGAAATAAAAATAAGCGATAAGGTTTTTAGACAAAATAAATTATAAGATTTCCAAATCCAAGCTCATAAAACATTTGTTTTGTTTTGAAACAGCACACAACTTCAACTTTTTCAATACACAACTCTGCTGCTTGCTTTTCTTTAATTAGTTGCAGGAAATTTAATTTCTTGATCAGAAATTCAAATCTAGCATGCTAGTTATTATCTAGTTATTTAGCGAAGTTATGAAAAATTGAAGCACCAAAAAATAAATAAATAAATAAATAAATAAATAAAATAATAATAATTGATTAACTTAATTTCTTCAGTGTCAATTTTTCTTATTTTACTAACTTCTATTGTCAGGTCATACAAACCACAAATGAAGCAATTGTACTAAAAATAATTGCTTTTCCTTTTTTAAGAACAAAAATATTCAGTACATGACTAAAACCTACAATTTTTGCTTTTTAATAATTCTGAAACGTGTGAGTTAGTTCGGTAACATATTCGCTGTTTTTCAATGTTACCGCTCTGACTGTTACCGATCTGACAAACTGACAAAGTTTTATTTTTATTTCCGAGTCGATCGCGCTAAACCAAAATCAAACACGTGGTTTTTTCACTTGTAATAAAGGACTATACTTATATAAAAAATAATTTTTAAAATAATAAAAACTGCGCATTTTAGCGCATGTTACCGATCTGATAACTTAAATGACACACATTTTATAAAATCACTTTAAAAAATATTACCTACAATTTTAGATGAAGAAATGCAAATTTTTAATTACGATGCAATAAAACATCCCACCAGGTACTCAGTATCACGTGGTATAGGTGAAGGAAATGATTTTGGGAGCCTAAACATAGATCGGAAGTTATTGTTACCGCTCTGACGGCAGAACTAGGGATACGCTTATTTCGCATCGGCTAGAAAATCAGGAATCGATTTAAACAAAAATGAAGTAAAATATTAACAAAGGGGATAAAAATAGAATCGTTTTTTGTGCAAGTGCGTTTTTTTGGGAAGTTAAAAAGTGCGCATGACCTGTTTGCATGCTAAGCTTTGCTACTTGGGACACGTTACCGATCTGACTTTTGATGTATAAAAACAATATTTTCCGAAGAAAAAAAAATTCTTTTTCTGATGTTATTAGATGAAATGAAAGCAAAACTTATCTTCTTTCTGGGGAAAATTATTTTTTTAACTAGTTATTGAAATACTAGTGAAAATTTACTTGGGACTCAAATTGGCACTTTTCTAAATATTAGCTCTTATATCATGAAAAAAATATAGCTGCATTATTCTATTTTTAGATAATAATTGCCAAATTTATGTAGTGTTGATAGGATTTTTAGAACATTACCTTGAAGTGTTAGACAATAGGATTAGGACAGCCAGGGGACTGTGTTTTTAGCACTTAGATAATTTCTAGAAAAAAAAATTAAATTGTTATCGCTTCAAATACAATTGGGCCACCGAGTATTAATACTTTACTCGTATTCAGAGCGATAATTATTTTATTACACTTTATTATTTTTTAAATACTCGGTCCGGACAGCAAATTACCAGTTTACAGAGAATCGCCCTTATAAGTCTTCGTACAATCGTTTTATTTGTCCATCAAATCTTCTTTTGGTACTTTTTCGGCTGTGTTCTTGTGAACTTTCCCCTTTTGACATCTAACAGTAGTCTGCCATCATGTTGACACTCCATCGACTTTGGTATCTGCGATTCATTTATTTTATGTCTTGATGAAAACGTTCTTCTTGTTCTTCACTTACAGTCCCAAGATTTTCTGGAACGTAGTAAAGATTAGAGTGAAGGAAATGAACTTTGACACTTAGCAAAGTGTTGCACCCCAACACTTTGTAATTTTGTAACAATTCAGCAACCAAAGTTTTGAGTTTGGGCCTTATTTGTTTCCGAAAAACCGTTTAAGCGAATTCCAAACATTTTTTCCCTCCATAGTACCATTTACAATTGTGAAGCAGTACAGCTTTCAAACTGTTCTTTTTATGAATTGGTGAAAAATCTTCATTCCTCTGGTCCATACGTGATTTTGAACATTTCCACGATTCCAGGAGTAGTGTAAAAATGACAGTTCACCTGCAAGAGGTGGCTCCCTGGCTCAGCCACCTCCCAGAGCCACCTCCCAGAGCCACCTCCCGCCGCCACCTCCCACAGCCTCCTCCCGCCGCCTCCTCCCACAGCCACCTCCGCCGCCTCCCCAGGGCCGCCGCGAGGACTTTAGTTTTGGGATGGCAACATCCAAGTTTTGATTTCTTGAAATGGCAACAGGTTTGGTTGTCATGACAACCAATGTTTTGGTTTCTTTGAATGGCACCACTTGTGTAATATTTTACAGAGTTAATTTCGATCGTGGTGCCATCTATCGACGGAATTATTTATTTTCTTAATTTCCAGGAACTTAATTTTATTTTAGGTGCTCGTGGCGCCATCTATTGAGTGAACGAATTTAATTCTTTTTTTTATTTCGGGACTTTGAATATTTTTTTGTAAATTTTACTGTGCTCGAGGTGAGGATCGAACCTCAAACCTACAAAAGACCTTCGTAGCTGTCAGATTGGTCAACGCGCAAACTGACTAAGCTACGAAGGTCTGATGTCTTGTTCGTTAACTATGATCCCAATATAATTTTCAGTGTTAAAGAACGATGATGCTGCCATCTGTTGACGGAAATTTATTCAATTTTTAAGTGTTGAATATAAAATA
>JAXGGA010022589.1:0-14746 GCA_038373865.1 Uloborus plumipes
TTTGACCACTGCTTGAGAAATGAAGCAAAATTTTTAAAATTTCAAATGTCTGTCTAAACATTAATAAGTTGTTAGAGGATGGAGTGTTGTAGGGGCGAGGGCCTATTACAATATCTGGTCCTGGGGTTCACGGATTGATGTGGGGGCCCTAATACTAAATAAGCTCCCCTCCCCCAAGAAAGAACGGATAAATCAGTCACATACTTATAATAGAGAATAGAAATCAATGAAACACTACGTTTACGAGTCAATTTCATTACGATGGAAACCCTGGATTAGGGGGCCCTAAAAGTAATGTTGCTCCGGGGCCCCACCTTGCTTTATTCGAGTACTGGATGCTACAAATGTGAAATCAGCAAGACTGAAGTGAAGCATCTTGGGAAAAAGTTTAATAAAGCTAATCAATAGAAAAAGAAAGAATATTTAAAGAAATCAAAATTTGCAAACAAAAAAAAAAAAAAAAAAACATAATTTTCTCCCCTTTCTTTCTCATTTGGGGGCCCGGGCCCTTGGCAATCGCCCACAAACCGCCCTGGATAGTCCAGGCCTGCAAGGTCACACACACCAAGGTCGAAATTTTCCAAGCCCAGTTCCAAGAAAAGTCGAAAAGCCAGGGAAAAGGGGGGTTTCGTTCCTTTTAAAATGAAGCTCTAATAGATGTGAGATGTCCTGAAAGTAGGGTCCGAGAAAAAGAACTAATGAAATTTCTCATTTTTAAGGTGGAGCGTTGAACTTTGTAAGTAATTTTAGACCCTCAATGGCTAACCCATTAAAAAAAAAAAAAAAAAAAAAAAAAAAAAAAAAAAAAAAAAAAAAAAAAAAACGGAAATTTTTTTGCTTGATATTAATTCTTTAGGCCCGCTTCGCGGGCCTCCTGACCTCTCACGGGCCCCTGTGCAATGCATAGGCTTGCCCCCCCTCTCGACGGGCCTGCAAAATAACTTAAAACGAGAACGAAACGAGCGAACAAAAACTGAAAGCATCGGGAAGTACGCCTCCTTATTAACCTACCACCCCTTTTTCAGATGGAACCGTTCGTGACTGCCAAGCGCGCGAAACGCAGCTATAAAAACAGCTAAACGCAGCTAATTTTTTTTTTTTTTTTTTAGACAGTAGATCATGACAAGTTCAGACATAGGCTAACTATCTCATGTTATAGTGCCTAGGCACTGTACTCATGTGATCTAGTGGTTTTTGCTGCTTTGGCCCAAATTTGTTTAGAAGCAAAATTATTTTCTTCCCGTAGCGGATAATTCCGCTATGGGAGGAAAACAATGTGACTTCTCTCCCCCCCCCCACACACACAAGAAAGGTAAGAAGTCAAAGAAAAGAAAATTACACACTGTTGTTAAATGCCATTAATTTTTAATAGCGTAAATAGAACTTAAGTTATAAAAATTTAATTGAAGCAAAAAAAAAAAAAAAATAACGAAAGAAAAGAAAAAAGTGAACAACAAAGTAAATTAAAATTAGCGGTAAAAAGTAGGATAGTAAATATTGCAGCAAAAATTATTCAAAATAAATATGTTTGCTGAATCCCCCCCCCCCCCTTTATTATTCCCCTACCTTATACCCCCCCCTTAAATTATTCCCCTTTAATTAAATCATATTACATGACACAAGGTAAAATTAAAATAAGTAAAATGTAAGAAAACAAAATGTGAGAAACTAAGTTAAAGGGGATGAGTTTCGGGGATGGTGCGAATTTTGTGCAATACGGGAAAAACAATCACACCAAAACTGACCGATGCACAGTGGAGTATTTGAGTGAAAATCCTGGTCAAAAGTCGAAAATGTAAAGTATGGTCAATCTCACACTTCTATTCGTTTTCGGACAGCTGATAAGACACTACGTCATAATATACAACATAAAACCCCTTCCACTTTGATTAAGACCCATACGAATGCTTCAAACTCAGTCGATGTGGAATCTGCGCTGCTGTTTTCCTGGAAGCTTCGTTTGTTGCTTACATTCAATGCGCTGTATTCGGTGGCTTATTTCGAAATTATATAAAAAACACTAATGAATATGGAAGACGAAGGTGTATACTTTAATATGATGTGCAATCTATGCAGAATTTGCTTTGGGAAATATTTTTTTAATAGTGTTTTACACAACTTTAAAAAAATCGCTCTATTTTCAGTAAATTTTTTAAAAAGAAAGGTTTTTATATGGGTTCCGGGCATTTCCGGACGCAAGTTCGGGTATCAAAATAAAGCTTAAGGTTCCCTTAAAACGTATTTGAAAAAAAAAAGTTGCCCTTTTTTGCCCCATTTTGCTTAAAATAGGTTTAAACTGGATGAAGTAAATTTACGTTTTTTCTTTTGGGTTTGTTCATGTTCGTTTTTTTTTCAGGATATTCTAGGAAGTTTATAGAAATCACAAACAAATCATTGTATGAGATAATTAAAAAGTGTCCGTCTAAAAAATTAGATGAAAAAGTTATGCATTTGCAGAGTTTTGGGTCAAAAACTCCACTGAGGGGAAGCAGAAAAATCTTCGGTTTCTAGTGCTATTACTACTATTAAAATCTGCCCGCGTCTGTCTGTCCGTCTGAAGCTTGAACTCCTCAAAAACCGCTGAGAGTAGAGAATCAAACATAGTACCATTCGACTCGAAATTTTCTAAGGAAGACAATAAGACCAACCGCGTAATTCTACGACGTTAATTAGCTGAGATACTAATTTCAACGTTAATTAAATTTTTGCACTTTTTAAAATTCCAAGACATTTATTCCTTTTCGTTGCCATTTTGAATTAAAACTTTAATTAAATTTCTTGAACTATTTAAAATTCCAAGACTTTTATTTCTTTCCGTTGCCATTTTGAATTAAAAAGTTAATTAAATTTTTGAACTATTAAAAATTCCAAGGCTCTTATTTCTTGCCGTTGCCATTTTGAGTTAAGACGATAATTAAATTTTTGAACTATTTAAAATTCCAAGACATTTATTTCTTTCCGTTGCCATTTTAAATTAAAACGTTAATTAAATTATTGAACTTTTTAAAATTAAAGAGTGTTATTTCTTTCCGTTGTCATTTTGAATACGTGTTACAGCAAAGTTCTAACAATTGTTTTTATTCTAATTAATGATTAATATTTTTTCTCTGGTACCATTTTAAAAATTTGTTTTTAAATAAAATTGCAATTGCTGTTTTTAGAAGGAACTTCTCTTGGCTGCGATCCAAATATTAAAACAACTTTTTCGTTTAGAATTTTGCAATTAATTTTACAGGAAGACAGCGGTTTGGAAATAATTGTTTTTGGTAAGGAATTTTATTTGTTATTTAGGGAGAGTGCTAAGTATGGGCTACTTGACATCGTCTTTATTTCTGAGGATGCATGTGCAAATATTTCGATTGACTCTTTGATGCAGGAAAGCTTTTTAGTGAGCCGCTTTAGCGGGGTGTGGTTTGTTGAAACTTTTCTTGGTACTTTAAAGGCGAGCCGCCTCGGCGGCGAGTAGGTTGTTTAAACTCTCCTCACTACTTTAAAGGCGAGCCGCCTTGGCGGAGAGTAGTTTTCTCAAATTGTCTTCACTATATTAAAGCCCGTGCAACGCCGGGCCACGCAGCTAGTATAACATTAATATGTGTAGGTAATTTTCCCTTATCTTTGGCGATTTATGTAAAAATTGCTTTGAGATGAAATAAAAAAGGAACGATTTAACGAATCTTTTCGAACTATAACCTTTGTTACTCCCTGAGAATGTACCTTTCATATATGCCGAAAATGTTTTTCAAATAGGTACATGGTTTCGGAGATTATTTAAGATACAAAATCACCCTTCCTCTTTGTAATATTAGTAAAGATTTATTTTTGCAACGAAAAAGGATTCATTGAAACATCA
Organism: Uloborus plumipes; assembly: GCA_038373865.1. Lineage (NCBI taxonomy): Eukaryota > Metazoa > Arthropoda > Arachnida > Araneae > Uloboridae > Uloborus > Uloborus plumipes. The sequence continues at coordinate 3,851 of JAXGGA010022589.1, forward strand.
AAATATTTGCCTGCTATTCTCGTGGCATTTTTTTCTTTTGTTCTAGGTTAATTTAGCATTTTTTGTAACCTAACGATTAGAAATTATAATCAAAATTTTTTTCTCATATTTAACATTTTTGACAGAATACTGGTATTGTTGAACTACTTTTTTGGGAGGGGGGAGAGAGGAGGCAATGTACTAATTACATTCCGTCAAAGGAAAAAATACATTGAATAAAATACGCTTTCTTATTAGCTTTCGCTTCAAACAATTCCTCGTCAGCAACTGGCAGGTTGCCAGCTGCTCCGGAACAAACGTGAACCATGGCAAAACACTGTGAAAATTTTTCTTTAAGCTCTTTGAAAAAAAATGACTAAAAATCAATGAAGCAAGATACCTTCACCGTTTTTGCTTTAAATGAAGGTGAAATGTTTATATTGTATCCTTGAAAAGTTTCAGAGCAATAACACTATTAGATTCACGGATGCAGGAATTTTAATTTACATCGATTGATTAATTGAAAAACGTCGAAAAAGTGACCTGTCTTTGAAAATTCCTTAAAATTAGGTAAATTACGTTAGAGCTTCAAACAATTAAAACTTTTAAAGAGATTGAATTGCTCCAAATGGTGATGTATTTTTTTTCTTCCTACGTTCACTAGAAACCTTTTTACGGTCGTAAACTCGCAAAATTCTAAACCATGGATAAAACATTAAATAACTTTTTTTCTAAATTATATTTTAAAAATCGAGCTTCAAGTTACAACATCTGACCTTTTAGACACTTTGTTGACCAAGTTTCATAGCTGTACGATGGGTAGCTTTGCTGTACAACGCCCAAACGCACAGAAGGATATTCCCTTAGAAGAGCGAAAATTCCAAAATAGTTTTGGCCAGGATTTTCAGTCAAATACTCCACTGTGCGATGTCTCATTGTCTATAGTTTATTTTTATACTCGTTGGAATTGAAATTGTTTTCTCCTTTTCTTGCTTCGACCAACAGCAAGATCACAAAACATTGATTAGCAATAATTTAATTCCAAAAATTAAATACACACACAGGATGAATTTAAAGTACTAATATTGTAAATCCAGGCCTGATTACAGCCTAAAACTTCGATGGGTAATGTTAAGAGCAGATTTTATTCGTGTAAAATTATAAATTTAAATAGTAGCTATAAAAAAAACTTCTATTTGCAGTTATCGATCGCCTTGCTGCAAAGCCTTCTTTAAACAATTACATGATTCCCGTTTCATTGTGCAAGAAAGAAGTCTCAAGAAATTTATAATTGTAAGAAGAAAAAAAATGAATAAAAAAATAAAGATATATATATATATATATATATATTTTTTTAAGACAATAACTGAGCTTTTTTGTTATCAATACTTGTAATCAAATTTTATTAGTGCATCTTTCTTCTTCTATTTATCCCATTTTGCGTTTTTCTGCAATGATATCATAACAAGCTTTGTTACGAAACTTTTCCACAACCCGATGTACCAAGTTTAATATAATCTGGGTCGCATGTACAAAACGGAAAAATAAAATAAAATTTCAATTTTGATAATGGGCAAGAATTTAAATCAGGAAAATGTATGCAATTGTTTGAATGAACTGATTGTGTAAAATTACATCCAAGTTTTCCAAGACAACAGTTTTAAATGTAAATTTATAGTTCCATCAGAGACTAAACTAACCACAATAACTAATTTATTGAAACCATTGCATTTTTCAAATATTGGAGAAAAATATAAACGAATCTGGAAAATATAAATAAAGATTTATTTTTTTCTTATATAATGCTCAAAAAAAAGAAAAAGAGGAAGAAAGAACGGAAACAAATAAGCAATAAAACAAAGTAAAAAAAAAAATATTTACAAAAAAAAAAAAAAAAAATACTGCAAAAGTATGTTTTCAAGAAGAATTTAAAAGAAAATGTATAAAGTAGAAACACAAACAAGAGACAAACCCATTTCACTGTGTAAAGTGAGTCAAATTTTATAAATACCATTTTGTACAAAATTTTTCAGTCTCATAAAAACAATATATCACGTTAAAGTTCACTTCAGTGCAGGCTCGGATCCAGGATTTCTCTCAGGCCCCCCCCCCCCAGGCAGTTTCATTCTCATTTCGGCGCCCCCCCCCAAAGAATTTTTTGCCTCCCCCCCATCTAAGTTTGTTAATTTAATTGCAATTACACATTATAGTCCAGGCTAGAAGGGCATATACCTAAAATTTTTTATATATATGACATTTTTTGACTGTTTATATACCATTTTGCCCTGCTGATTCCGAATCCGTTGAGTGCCAGCCGGTAAACCTTAAGCATTTTTGTCAAAATGGCAAAAACCAAGATGGCTGCTATAAAAGGTATGAAGCAAATTAATGGAAACGTAAGTGCAATTAAACATATTTTACACTTAAAAATGATTGTACTCTTTAGTCAAAATACAATTCTATTGAAAATAAGTTTTTATGAAAAGTATACGAATAAAAAATTTTACCAAATAATAAAATTCAAGATATATGCCTAAAAAGTTGTAAGGTTTAATTTTCAGGTATTAATCAATTTTTAAATCGTAATGGACATGAAAATAGAATGTTTTAACAATGATAAATATTTAAAATTATATGCACGGATCAGGAAAAATGATTTAGCCTAACGATAACACTAAAAATATTTAGAAACATTTCACATTTAAGTTTCGGGACTTGCCGGTTTAAACCAATTTCCTTGAAAAAACAAGTTTTTTTTTTTACAAAAGAGCTTCCTATATTGATACAAGTTGCATGAACGCCGACTTCTCGTTGTTGTGAAAGGTATTTTTAGCTACCAGTTGGAAGGTATATCCAATGTGTTTGTTTAGAGTTTCGCCTTCAGCTCGATTACAGATTGTCCAGATTGACTTCACCCAAATAAGGGTATGGGCAATCTTTCGATGTTGTAGTTTTGCGAGGATTGTAAACTAATAACTTCAAATGCAGAGGACTCAGGTAAAATTGGCAATTCACAGTGGCATGTATATGAGAAAACGTGGCCCCAAAGATTCTACTAAACATTAAAAAGGTTAAAACAGGTTACGTTCACCGCAAAGAAGACTAAAATCTGTGATTCACATCATACACCGGACACAATTATGGTATATAATTTAAATTATTCATCAAGGGAAAGTCTCCTTACAGAAATCATTTACTCATGAACTAGCTCCTCATCCTACTGTTTTATTTGATGATGATTGAAATAAGAGAGCTCTAAATAAATCTGCACTAAAGTCAAAATTTAAAGCAGTTTTCAGGGTAGGCGATAAAGAGTCGTCCAGAAATTATCATTCTTGGTGAATGTGCAACATTGTGGGCAGTATCCTGACCCGCAACGCCAGCTGCGTGAGTGATTGTATTGATGGTGTAGAAAACCTTATTAAGAGCAAGAATCTGAGAAACTGTCACGCCTAGCATTATGAGGTGATTCATGACCTCTCAGATTTTTTTCAAAAAATTACCAAATGTTTATTATCTTATTGAAAGACCAAATCCAGAATGTTTTGCTCTAAAGTTGAGTTGTTTAGTTTTTATGGACCCCTAAAGTTGAAAGTGCGGCATCAAAAATTTAGCGGATTTTCAAGACATGGAAGTTGCTGTGAGCCAAAACTCTTAACAGAAACGGTTGAACTCCAATTTTCTTTTTGTATATGGAATATAGAAGGTTGAAACTTTACAAAATGAACGTTAAATTTGTGATAAGTTGTTGCTGTAAGGTCAGTGAAGGCCCTCAAAACTAGGCATTTTTGACGTTTTTTAGCGTTTTTGAGGTTTAAAAACAGCTTGTACATTTCAGTTGGCACGGCAAAAGTGGTATCGTTTGAAAGACCAGTGTAAGCACTTTAAAATAATGTATAAATAACCGAGGAAAGTTTAACGTACTTTTAGTTGCGTAAGCCCGAAATATGAAAAATGTCATATTTTAGCGATATTCAAACGGTCATAACTTCCTCTGCCAACAACATATTGAAATATTTTCTTTGCCAATGTCATACTCTATTCTTTGTCTTAACAGAACAGTTGAGTTCTTTGAGGCGAAATGTGAAATTTTTTTTTACAAAAAATGCACAGGAAAAAATAAATTTTTTGTAAAAAAATTTTTCACATTTCGCCTCAAAGGACTCAACTGTTCTGTTAAGACAAAGAATAGAGTATGACATTGGCAAAGAAAATATTTCAATATGTTGTTGGCAGAGGAAGTTATGACCGTTTGAATATCGCTAAAATGTGACATTTTTCATATTTCGGGCTTACGCAACTAAAAGTACGTTAAACTTTCCTCGGTTATTTATACATTATTTTAAAGTGCTTACACTGGTCTTTCAAACGATATCACTTTTGCCGTGCCAACTGAAATGTACAAGCTGTTTTTGGACCTCAAAAACGCTAAAAAACGTCAAAAATGCCTTGTTTTGAGGGCCTTCACTGACCTTACGGCAACAACTTACCTCAAACTTAACACTCATTTTGTAAAGTTTGAACCTTCTATATTCTATATACAAAAAGAAAATTGGAGTTAAACAGTTCCTGGTAAGAGTTTTGGCTCACAGCAACTTCCATGTCTTGAAAATCCGCTTAATTTTTGATGCCGTACCTTCAACTTTAGGGGTTCATAAAAACTAAACAACTCAACTTTAGAGAAAAACATTCTGGATTTGGTCTTTCAATAAGATAATAAACATTTGGTAATTTTTTGGAAAAAATCTGAGAGGTCATGAATCACAGGCGTGACACTCTCTCAGATTCTTGCTCTTAAGCACGACTTACAAACCATTCTAGCGGTACACAATCTGCTTGAGAGACACCATAAATTTAGTACTACATCACAACGTCGAGCCACACAAGAGAAAAAGTTCTATTGTGTTTTTCAACTTAATGAAAAATCACCACTTTCTAAAAGAGGCATCGTGCTGAAAGTTTTACCAAATAAGACGCAAATAATTAAGTTTGTTGTGAGCAGACTGTGTTCGATACCCAAGTCAATGTGTAATTGTTGCTGTTACCAATCCTTTTCCGATTAAATTGGTGTTGGAATTCAACAAGCTTTTGTTTCTCATGAAAAATTTGATATGATTATGATTCACTGCTTAGCTAAAGTCAGTAACCTTCCTAAAGAATTTAGAAAATTTCTAAATAAAAGTCAGTCACTTTACGGCAAGAAATTGGGAATTTTCCAAAAGCTCTTCTGTTTGGCACTTTTTTGGCTTACCAGGAAGGCTCCTGGAGCAGTTTAACAAATTTAGCCACTGCTAAGGCAGAAATTGCAAGCAAATAGTTGAGCTGCTTATAAGTTTGCAATTCTTGCAAAACTACAACATCGAAAGATTGCACATACCCTTATTTATGTGAAGTCAATCTGGACAATCCGTAATCGAGCTGAAGGCGAAACACTAAACAAACACATTGATGTACCTTCCAACTGGTAGCTAAAAATACCTTTTACAACAGCGAGAAGTCCGCGCTCATTCAACTTGTATCAATATAGGAAGTTCGTTTGTAAAAGAAACTTGTTTCTTCAAGGAAATTGGTTTAAACCGGCAAAATCCCGAAACTTAAATGTGGAATGTTTCTAAATATTTTTAGTGTTATTGTTAGGCTAAATTACATTTTTTATGATCCCTGCATATCGTTTTAAACATTTATCTTTGTTAAAAAATTCCATTTTCATGTCCATTACGGTTTAAAAATTGATTAATACCTGAAAATTAAACCTTACAACTTTTTAGGCTAATATCTTGAATTTTATTATTTGGTAAAATTTTTTATTCGTATACTTTTCATAAATACTTATATACTAATGGAACTAAGAGTTCATATTTATATCCCCTAACATTTCTAAAATTTGTATTTTCAATATCGTAAAAAAAAAGTTCGAACTTTTGGTACTTTTGATACTATTTGGGACAATGTGGAAACCTAAAGATATTATTCTAGGTAGTGAAGATAAAAGGCAACTTTTGAGACCCCAGGCGATTCGAAATTCGAAAATTTATTTTTTTTCACCCTGGCATCATGCTTCAGTCACTTAAGGGGAAACTTCCTGCTGAATGCTTAATATTTACTTGTGTTTGAATTTATTTTGCTTTTTGTTCCAGTCCCAAAATGTAATTTAAGTTTACAATAGTTTAGCTTTTTACATTTTTATCTAGCAAAAATTCTGAGAGTACACAAAGTAAAAATGATAAAGTTGCGAAGAACGTGGGAAAGAGACCCTATTGTATAAAGAGTTTGAGAGAAAATAAAGTGCTTATTTTCATAGTTTAGTGGGAAGCCTTCTTTAAATATGCCATTAAATCAAAACTTGTTTTTTCTCATTGTATTTCCTTTGCAGGGCATTACTTGCAGAAACTGAGGAGCATTGCCTGGGAGACCCAGAAAATTCGAATTCTAGAGGACAGTGGCATTTTGTCCATGCGTGATTGGAGTCGGTTGTGACAGTGGCGTAGGGAGCCAGAGTCCCCTACTTACCGTTCCTTGCAGCCTCATCGAAGCAGTTTGCCTCTGCAACAAATGGAACCCGATAGTGTTTTACATAACATTTAAGCATGCGTTCAGGACAGACTGCTTTTTGCACAATGTGCATACAAATTTAAAGAACTCTGTGGACAATGACTGATATGTACATTCAGTCGGGAAATTTGATAATATTATAAAATAAAATTTAAAATAATTTGTATTGTTATTGGTTATTATATTGGATGTTGGGTATTTTCTTTTTCCAACAAATGTTTAATATTTTACTTGGCACTTTTAAACTGTTTCAATTGAAATTGCTAATGATTTTATCAGTATTGAATAGTAAAGTTTATATTAGTAAATTATGCCTTGTGTCGGACACAAATTCTGATACACGTCACCCACGCACCTGAAAAAAGTATCTTAGGCACTAGTTCTTTCAGAACAAGAATATTTTTGAATCCATATTACACTGAAATTTATCATCAGCTGATAAATTATGTCTGGAGACATTTTTTTTTTTTTTTGCTGGCCCTAAAAATTTTACTTTTTGGCTCCAGTAATAGATACTAGGGATGCACCGATTAATCGGTAGTACCGATTAATCGGCCATAATCGGCCACTTTGCCGATTATTAATAATCGGCAAAATTGGGCCGATTAATCGGCCAAAAAATATTTTCAAATTTTATTCTTTAAAGTATACTTTCACTAAGAAACTGTGATAAATAATTTTATTAACAATAATAATAATCATCACAGTTGAGATAAAGTTTTTTTTTAAATTAATTCTCTTACTTTGAAGAAATATACATAGACAATGTTGCAATATTTTTTATGTGGCGATAGTTTTCTCCTTAGCACAGTGCTTTTAGATAATCTCTAACGTTCAAAGAAAAAAATTATTGAATTAAATTTCTACTAATTATTAAAATATATGAATTAAAATTACTCCTAAATTGGAATACTCACCACAGACTCCCCCTCCCCCCTTTTTTTTTAATTTTTATGTCCAATTAACATAATTAACGATGTGTTGATAATATTATTGACAATAATATGAAAATTGGTTCTGAGAAATTTGATAAAATATTGAATTTTTTTGTGAAAACTTGGAAAATGGAAAAAAAAAATCTTCTCTCAGAAATAAATTACTTACTATTTCTAAACTTGGAATTGTATAAGACAGAAAAAACAATGATGGAAAAATTGGTAGTAGACAAACAATCATCCTTATAGTTAATCGGCTAAGCCGATTAATCGGCCGATTATCAACAGCCGATTAATCGGTAATCGGTAATCGGCCAATTTGCTTATCGGTGCATCCCTAATAGATACTATTTTGGAAAAAAAAAAAAAAGACTAGAATTAGGGTTAGTGCAGGTAATTTTGAAAAAGATATTTTATATGCATTATTTTTGATTAGCTCTTGTATATAAAATTACTATTTTGTATTATATATTATAATTTATAATTAATATGTTAATTTTAAGAACATATAATTTTGTTGTGTAGATGTAAAATTAATTGACTCAAATTCAAATTTAAATGAAGGGGGGAGGGGAATACTACCAGCAATTTTCCGGAAAATGAAATGCATAAGTTTAAAAATTTTTGCATCGTTTTGGTTTAATTATAAATTAGTTGTACTCCCCAGCATTATTGGGTGCACATCTAAATGGGCCATTCCATGAAAAAGTAGCAATGTTGTCCTAATGTGATATCTCATATAATTCAATAAAAAGTGACAATTTTGCATGTTTATAATTTTTTAAGCAATTGTTTTTTCATTACCCGTTTAAATCATTACTATTACATGAAACATACACGTTATTACGTGCTGCTTGTTGGCGATTTTTCTGTGGAATGGCCCTAATATTCAATTTTATCTTTTATATTATTCTCAGAATATTAAATATTTAAAAAGATAGCATAGTGGAATTTGAGTAAAATATGGGAACATGAGAAACAGAAAAAAAGAGCAACGAAAAAAAAAAATAGGAACGAAAAACAACACAGCGGAAAAAAAAAAGTTCAGCAAAACCCCAGAAAAATGACAAACTAAGAAACAAGAATTGCAATTTTCGAAAATAAGAAACTGAACTTCTATAAAATGACGAAAAAATTAAAAACTAAAACTGATTATCTCCAACCACTCAAATGGTGTATAAGTAGAAATTTTACGAGAGAAAATTCAATTTTTTTGAGCATTAAGACAAAGTTATTTGAAGTTTTAATTATTGACTGTACCCATGACCATCGTCTGGAAAATCCTCTGCATTTTACAATAAAAAGTGTTGGCACTGTGGCTGTGGCACGATATGCCTTTTCTGAAGATTTTAACAAGACTCATAAGAATTCTATGAAAGAAAATATCCATTTGTAGCAGATTGAAGTTTATGACAATTGAATCTGTTGCAGAAACCTGTGAATTGATTCCCCCCCCCCCCCCAAAAAAAAAAAAATTATATTATTAAAGGTTATGAATGGCCAATTTTAGGCACACCGTCGGATGCAAAAACATAAGCCTTCATATGTGATGTGTGAATAATTTTTCTTTAAAAAAATTTATTTCATTGCAGAAACTTGTTAAGTGCAAAATTTTTAACAACTTTTTGCAAAAAAAAAAAAAAAAAAAACAATTGGAAAATTGATTCCAACCGTAGGGTGACGAGACCAGTTACAGACATGCTTAAGATCCATTGAGACCAGTTACAGACATGCTTAAGAAATGGCTCCTGAAATTGACTCTAATAACATTAGATGGATTCATGAGTCACAGAAATATCAGTTTTACCTGCCTAAAAAGCTTAGTTTTTAAATCCAAGCTTATGCCTGTCTGTAACTGGTTCCGTCACCTTATTTTTTTTTTATTTTTTTTTTTTTTTGCAATACAATAAAAAGCAATTTTTTCAACGACTAAACCTATTGTGATTTTAAAACGGAGAAGTTCATTTTAGTTAGTTTAGTTGTTTAAAATTTAAAAGAGTGCGCTTGATGGGTTTCTGAAATAAAAGAGTTAATTTGAATAATACTTTTACTATTTTTCAGATGCAGTCCAAAATTACTACAGTGGCTGTCGCTTTTTGAAATCACGTTTCTTTTTTGACAGTTTTGATATAAATAAGCTGGACTTCGCTCGATTTGAATCATTTAAGCGGCTGATTCAATTATTAAGCGCCCACTTTTTTTGTGATGAATTAAAAAACTTTTTTTTTTAAAGTTTTCATGCATGTTTCACTTTTGATAATCAGACATGTGATTCTTTGCACACAAAACCAAAGAGAAAAAAGACAAAAGGGGAAAAAAACATGCATTAAACTGATTTTTACAAAAAAAAATCCTTAATTCATTAGAAAAAATAATACAGTGGGTGCCGTTTAATTGAATCTGCCGCTTTAAAATCAGCTGCGGCGCGGCCACTGGTAATTTTAATCTGCATCTGAAAAATTGTAAAATTATTATCCAAAAACAAAATGAACAAAAATGTCTCATTTCTAAGCAGAAGACCCGACTCATAAACAAGACGCAAAATGCTTATTTTTTAAATTCTGTGATGACTCGGAAATAAACACAGCACTGTATCATTTCCAAGAGTAGAGCCGTCTCAAAAATTAAGAATAGGATTGTCTCGTATATGAGCCCATTTCGTATCATATTCGAACATATTTCCGTCTCAAAAACAAGAACATTGGTTATTACTTTTAAGAACGCCGTGTGCTTCAAAAACAAGACACCCTGTTTTCTAATTCCAAGACATTTGGTTCCGGAGCCATTTTGGGTCAATGATGTTCTTGGAAACAAGACGTTTCGCCTCATTTCTAAGTACCTTGTTTTAACAGTGTAGGTGTACAAATTTCCATCATTATTACCGTGGCCCCGAAGAGGCTGGCCTGTTCTAGCTAAGTAGCGAATACCTGTGACGATGCATTGAAGTGCCTTTCTTGCCTTAATTTGGTCCGACTTCAGTTTTGTGTTTAATAAATTGGCTACTGACATACCTCTCTCTAAAGATAAAAGTTGTGCTCCGATGTTTTTGTGATGCAACTTTTTTCATGCTTTTTGAGTTTGCCGAGAGCCCTCCTCCAGTTTCTAATTCCAGATTCAACAAATGTTTTATCTTCATCATTTGAAGAAATTGACAATTTTTTTAAACTTGCCAGAAATACAGATGTAACAAGAGAGGGAATCCTTTGCAATGTTATAATGGAGCCATTTAAATTTTTCAAACCATCCATGCTGACAACTGCGACCTGCCGAATAACCACCTGTTTCCTGGGGAAATTTAAAGTTCTTCGGGGGTATAAATTGTTCGACAAGGTTCTCATCTGGTGCACAATTTATATGCAAATCGTCTTCAGCATCTCTTTTAGCGGCGGAAGTTGAGCAAAAGTCATCTTCAATATCTTCAGTAAGGGTG
>JAXGGA010022590.1:0-14744 GCA_038373865.1 Uloborus plumipes
TTATTATTATTTTTCCCCGTTATTAGGATACCCATGGGCAAGTTTTCCGTGCTATTAGAAATTGATCAGAAAAAAAAAGCGTTTTTACCACCCTAGTGTATATGTCTCCGAAAACGGGTGCCTATCAATTGCTGTATGATGACAAAATTTTTTTTACACATTATAATGATTATTGTTATTCTACAATCTAGAGCCTGCACAGGAGCTTTAAATTTTGAAATATTAATGATTATTTTTTTCTTTCTCAAATAGTATTTTCAAAATTAATTTTTGATAGAGGCAACATGGTTAAAACGTATTTTTAAAATATTGTACTTTTTTCTTTTCTCATTCAATTAAAATTTTCTACTTGAATATTTTAACCAAATCCAATTTACTTACAACGTTGAAATAGTTTATTTAAATAAAGTAGTTTATTCACAATGTAGAAATAGTTTATTTAAGAGAAATATTTTGTTTAAACTGTTGAAATAATTTATTTTAATCAAATAGGTCGTTTACAATGTTGAAATAGTTTGTTTAAAGTGCCGAAATAATTTATTTAAATAAAATATTTAGTTTTCACTGTTGAAATAGTTTATTTTAATCGAATACATTATTTACAATATTGAAATTATTTATTTACGATGCTGAAATAGTTTGTTTACAGTGCTGAAATAGCTGGTTTACAATGTTGAAATAAGTTTATTTACGAAGTTGAAATATTTTGTATTCATTCATTCATTTTTTTATTGTATTGAAAAAGTTAAAATATTTAGTTTTCACTGTTGAAATAGTTTATTTTAATCGAATACATTATTTACAATATTGAAATTATTTATTTACGATGCTGAAATAGTTTGTTTACAGTGCTGAAATAGCTGGTTTACAATATTGAAATAAGTTTATTTACGAAGTTGAAATATTTTGTATTCATTCATTCATTTTTTTATTGTATTGAAAAAGTTTGTTTACAATGCCAAAATAGTTAGTTTATAATACAACAATAATTTATCCAATGTCGAAATAATTTTTACTATGTTGAAATAGTTGCTCATAACAACGAAATAGTTTGTAGTACCTAATAGTTTATTTTACAGTGTTGAAATCTTTATTTAAAATGCGAAGAATGAATTTCTTTGCTTAAAACAACGAACACGAAATCTATGAATTAAAATTACTTTTATCCACAAGAAAAGGTTGACCCAATAGATGCAGGCAAAAGAAAGGCTAAGTGTCGCAATAAGACTTATTTGCATTCCGATCACTGATTGTGCAACCTTGATCAAATTAAAGTTTTTGAAGTTGAAGAATTCCCTCTCTTGCTATAAAAATCATAAAGGGGAATACTCAGTTTTAAAAAAGAAAAAAAAAATCATTGCACTAGTTACCATTGCGGACAAAACTCTCCTAGGTCATAGCCATATTTATGAATCTGAACCTAGTTTCTTCAGTGCACAGAAGCTTTACTAACTCCAATAAAACGATTAAAATACAAAGAAATACCTTTGTACTGGAAAGAAAAGGGGATAATTACAATGTTGAATCACACGAACTTGCAAAGAGCTGTATACAAATACAAATGTGACGACCAGTAACATGCTCTGATCCCATCTAGGCTGATGTTAATAACATATGGTAACAATACACATGTTTTGTGATTACAAAGAACCCCTCTTTTCACTGCAAAAGAGGTGAGCTTATAGATGAAAGGACGTCGGATATAAGCCAAAAAATCGGGTTCTTTTGTCGGATGCGTTTTCATCCCATAAGATCACCTCTTTTGCATTGAACAAGTCTTCCTTGTAACCCTGAATCACGTGTAAGCATCTCTCTGCAAATTTAAGCTATTTAATTGTAATACTTTCATTTGATTAAATGATTAATTATTAATACAGAACGATTGATGTCCGTAACGCATTGTTTCGAAAAGATTATGAGTGAGTTAGTTCATGGTTACGTGAAGAAAAACATATACCGGAAACAGTTACCTTGATCAGATATATCTAAAGTGAAAAATAATTAATTTTCTGTTATTAAAATAGCACTAAAAAACTTGACCTTTTCAAGCAAACTGGTTTTATAGGCTATCTATAGCAGTGTGTCTTAACCTTATGTGGCCCGAGGATGGTAAAAGTTATGAAAATACTTTGAAGACTGGTGCATGGATTTTAATACCTCACACACATGGAAAACAAATAACTTAGAAAGTTTTAAAGAACTTTTACGGTCGAGTCTCGATAACTCGAAGTTTTTTAACTGGAATATACAGTGCGATGCAAAAGTTTAAACCAAATGCAAATATATGAATAAACAGAAAACTATTTTGCGAAATGCTTTCAAATTTCCACTGGAGGTAGACTACATGGCCCCTAACACGTGTTTCTGCAGCCTTTAAAAATATAACCGAAACGAAAATCGGAAATTTCAAAAGACACTTTTTTTCGTTGTTGCAAAGTTTAGAAACAAGTCAGATTTTATGCAAATATCTCTTGAAATGTGATTCGGTGGAGAGAAGTGGGACTTTTTTCTTCGACTAGAAAGTGCAGAGGTTGCTCAATAAATAATCAAAATCTCAAAATATCTGTAGTTCTCGTGCAAAGATGAGAAAGTTTGGAAGCCGAAATTTGAAAATTAACGCACTTTGCTAATTTTTCGTCATTTACCCTCTCTCGTTTTTTGTGCATGGTAGGTTTATGCTTGCAATAAAGCTTTCAGGGGAAAATGTAACACGAAAATTGTTGAACCCATCTTACACTGCATATCTTTCATATGTTCTGCAAGTTTAAACCTCGTTATTTCGTAGCAACTTGTAATTGAATGATGTGTGGGTGTGAGGGGGGGGGGCTTATAGAATACAAAAGCTTCTTTGTGCTATAGAAATTTAAAATTCCATTTCAGTGGCCTACCCGTAAAGATGTTCTTATAAATATATCGGATATTATCTGAACTAGGATCTGGTTCATTATTGAACCAAGTTCACTGAAATTTTACATAGTTAGTGCATGCTATTATTATTATAATTCGAAAATAACAAATGTGGACTTAGTTCACTTGTATTCTGAGCCCTCCATATACTTCTTCAAATGTTCGTTTCTTTGAAAATTTTTGCTATTAAATGCATAATCACTTTCTTTGTTTTTCTTTTCAAATAGGTTTCAGCATGTTGTAATTTGTGTTAGTCCCATCAAAGCCACAGAAAAGTAGAAAAACATGGTGCTCGTGGCGAGACCTGATTTTAGAAAACTCTTTTGCATACCAAAAATTATACAGAAAAATGCAACAAAAACACAGATTCGTTACATCTATGCAGTCTTCAAGGAGGATCCATCTAAAATATCAAATGATGAACTCTTAATAAACAAGCTAACATACGAACGAGCTATCGAGGAAAAAGAGATAGAGGTCCAAACGTGCGGAAGTTTGTTCCAAAAATGGCGGAAGGAGAGAAGGTATTGGACACTACCCAAAGGAGACATTAAGTTCAGAATCAAATACATCGACACTGGGTACCAAAATTGCGATCCAAAGGACTCTCCTTTAGTACTGGCCCTTCATGGATCGCCTGGATCGTACAATGATTTCAACCCAATAACTTCCCATCTTTATGATCTTGGTGTTCGAGTAATATCACCTTTATTTCCTGGTAAGAATGATGCGCTTTTTTTTTCTAAATAAAGTACAGAAAACTCTCTTTAATCCACAGATCCTAAATAAAACGAATTTCGCTTCATCCGAACAGCCATTTAAATGTAGGGAAATGTGGGGCAAAAGTGGAAAGGTAAAATATTTTCAGTCTGTATTGCCACCAATCTAGTAATATTTTAACTAAGCTCATTAACATGTAGTCGATTGCAGTTAAAAAGTAAATAACCCGAAGGATCAATGAAAGAAATGATATAAGTCATTTTCAAAATTTGAAACACATGTTGTAATGTTTCAAGTTTTTCAAAAATGGTTCTCGTTATTACAAAAGTATGAAGTTCCTGTAGTTATCATTTTAAACATTAATTGAAATCTGGAGTTTTTGAAATCATTTTAAAAACCTACCAGAAAGTATGTATTTTCTCTTTTTTGTATGACATATACCTTCCTTTTCTCAAAACATTTCTACCGTTTCTTTTTGTCATTTTTTTTCTAATGTATACACGTGAGTTTGATTATTATTTCAGATGGCAAGGCTCTTAATTCAAGAGTGTTTAGGCACACACCAGAAGAAAAGTGTGCGTACGTCAAAGATTTCCTGTTAGCCCTGAATGTTCCAAAGTAAGTTTGTTCAAACATCCAAAAAAAAAAAAAAAACGTCTTTTCCACGCATCTTTAAATTTTTTAATCTTTATTAATGTAGGACGAGCAATTTAAACAACTACAAAAGTTACTTCCAAGCAGTAACCTCAAATTATTGAATGATTCAATGTGCACAGTACTGCAGTTTTTTTTTTTTTTTTTTGAAGAAAGAAAAGAAAACTTCTTTCATAACCGCGTCAGGAGAAGAGAACATCTCTGGGCTTTCTAGTTTTCTTTTTCTTTCTTCTTTTTTTTTAGAAATGACAAATTACTACTTATTTTCATTTTGGACCTCAGATTGGGCTTGATAGGGTGCTTCCCGGTGTACCACCTCCTTGGATGCTCCGGCTCTTGCTCCTTCGGGTGGTTGGTGCCCATGTCCTACACACACACACTGGACCACCTACACACACAAGCGCACACACTAATCACAATTTGCCATTGCGAAAAACATAATTTGAATTTAAGATGTCAAAATTTAAGTTATTTTTTTTCCCATTTTTCTCTCCAAATATCCGTGAAACTCCGGAACGTAGCCCGGAAATAATGACAATCCGGAATTTTCTTACAATGTAATTTGTGGGAGGAATTCGTTTCGCATCTGATGTTTAGAAAATTGAAAGTATTAATAGCACCCCCCCCCCCTTTAAAAAAAAGTCTAAATCAAATGTACTGGTGACCGAAAGTTAATCGACATGGCTATAAGTAACCGAAACATCTCTCCCGAATACAGAGAAGGCGACTTTTATTAGAAATTTGTAAATAGCTTACCTTGGTTGAGCTCAAATGCAAGACACATACAATTAAAGGAAAGACAATACACAGTCAATACAAGGAAGGTTAAAAAGATGAGACAAAACTTCGATTCAGATGTAAATAATGCTTCTTTCTGAGCAGGTAATTATTCAACGCGCGTTTCAATGGAAGATGTTGTATGAATCGAAGACACTACTTCGATTCAGAAATAAATAATACTTTCTGAGCAGGCAATTAGTCAACTTGCTTTTCAATTAATTTCGTTATTTACATCAATAGTCCTTGTTGTCGAATAAGAAACTAAACGCTAGCATCAGAAAAGCGGTCACGTTCGCAGTTAACAAGAGAAGACAAATCTCAAAATTCAAGAACAATTTCTATTTCGAAACACCTGTTGCGACTAGGTGAGTAGAATACTTTCATCCCTCTCGGAAAATTTCTGTTTGATCCGGTTTAAAAGGTTAACACCTTCAGTTACAAAGAGCTTCCGAGTATTTTTGATTTCACAACGTAACAATATATTTGAAAGGAAGGGCGAATGGAGGTTATTGTCCTGATGAGCAAAAATTGTGAAATCGCTTGAGAAAAATTCTTAGAGGTTGTCCCATTCCCACAGGGTGACCTGAGTCCAATGAGATAAATGCTCAAACTTCAGCACATCTTACTGGACTATTAGTGCTCATCTGAAAAGTTGAGGTATGACCTTGACAATGTTTCCCTCTTTTCGGGTAGTAGGAAAGGGTCATTGCAGCAGATTTGAGTTGGAATACTTTTGCAAAGCAACTACGAAAGTAAATCAACGCATTTCAGTGCCAATTATCCTTTCCTATTACCCGAAAAAAAAGGAAACATGGTCTATGTTGGGGGTCAAATTACCAGAGGAACACTATACGTTCTTTGAAAATTGAAGAAAAAATACACACAGTAATAGATTGTATTTCCACATAGGGGATGTCCATAAATGATGTCACGCTTTGAGGGTGTTCTTCAATTTGTGACAAAGGGGGCATTACTATATATCGAGGGAAAATGTTTTTAAAAAAAACTTACAAAATTGAAAAAAAAAATATTTTTTTCAGAAAAAAAATCCAAATAATAAGGCATTATGAAATAGAAACAAAATCTAAATGCACCTGCAAACTTGAAGTTAAAAAAAAACATTTAATTTTATTTGCTGATTACTCATAAATTTGGTCATCTTTGACTATTTTGTTGTACTACGAAGTTGGAGCAAATACACCCACAGCTCGTTCAAAGTTTCATTGCATTTTGTAGAGTGAAATTGTGTATTTAGATGTTTTGTATAGCAGATGGGTCGATTTTTTCTCCAAGCTAACATTGACCGTCAGTTCCTTTTAATTCCGAAACACTATTTTCTTCTTTGCAATTTCTGATGTTACAACGTGCGCTCGTTCGTTAAAGGACAGTAAATTCATTGATCTCCGAAAAACAAAACTAGAATTTTCATTTTAATGCAGGTTTCATAGCATTTTTAATGTATTATTTCTCTTCTCTTCTTTCATTAGGATAGACTTGGTGCTTTGTCACAGCAGTGCATTATTTCCTGGGCAGCTGTTGTGTTTAGAAAATAACCAAATAAGAACAAACGCCCTGTGTTTGTTGAATCCAACAAGTTTTGAAAATCCAAGGTAAGTTATGATCTAAGGTGGAGCAAAAATAGATAAAATGAAATAAAATAAAATGAAATAAATAAAAAGAAAGAAAAAACGGGCATTTATAACTGAATCTCTCTGGCATATAAACGCCTACCTTGGCACATCAGTAAAATTTGCCAATTTATCAATACAATTGCTTAAAAAAAATATACTGTCAATTTAGAATGAGATGAGTTGGGGGTAATTGTGTTCTCTCACGCGTCTCAATTGCGTTATGTGAATGCCGGGGTAAAACGACTTATGCTATATATCGACTGTATTAATATTATTAAGTAAATGCCTGATGATAATTCCTATATGTAGAAATCAACTGTGTCTTTAGCAGATGAAACACAATCAGGGATAACTTAGATGCCCTCAAAGGAAAACGAATGTAAAGATTGAGAAGGCTGGGATTTTGTTTCTTTCATTTTCATATCAAGCAATTGAAGTTAGCAATTGTACTGTCTGATTTTCTTAGGTAAAACCTTCCGCGTATTTACACATGCGTCAGGTCTTCTCTGATCTTACCAAGATAGGGGTGATAGGTAAGATAACAACAAGGGGAAGAATAATAAGAAGCATTTTGAGTCCATCAAACAACGTAGAGCGATGCTAATTTCAAATACATAGTTTAGTTGAATATGTCAAAAGAATAGCAAATGCAAGTATTAAGTTGAAAACTTCGGAAAGCTCCCACTCACAACCCATCACCCCTTTTTTAAATGGAATGGTTCGCGAGTGCTAGGCGCGGCTTTCACGGATGGACAGTACGTTGTTCCTATAAAGTTGTAGTTACAATAGTTTAGTAATAGCTTTTAGTAACAGTACTTCAATAGAGATTTTTTCCCAAAAAATGTTAAGGAACCAAGTCCTTATGAAAAGTTAAGATTTCTTATTTTTTGACTTTTTTTTTCGTTTCAAACTTTTAATGTCTTAAATATACACCTCATTTTTTATGCATTTTTGAAATTGAGAGTACGCATCTAGGAAGAACGGTTGCGAAAATTAAGGTCATGAAAGTTAAAACAGAATACCGTGTATACGCACCGAACATTTTTTTATTAATACCCTTTCATTTTGCAATACTTTTTATAGAATGATGAAGCCATTTCTGTTAATGAAGTTCCTGATACGATTGTATGAATTTCCTATTGGATACAACATTACGAAAGCTGCAGCTAAACAACTGGAGAAAAAGACGGGCTTAACGAAAGGAACCTCTGGCGACAACTTTTTCTCGGCATTTACCATGGTTCATTCTTCCATACCTCAGGTAAGAACGAAATGAATCTCTAAAATACTTTGTGCATTGGCTTTTTTTTTTTCTTTTAAACTGTCAGCGGTAATGTGAATGCTGTTTATAGTGCAGTGAAATGAAATTAAATAATGTCCATAAAAAGTTTTCTGATTTTTTTCCCTCTTTTCTCTCTCAAATATGTGTGAGAAAAGATTTTCAATGCCTTAAAAACGAGTTTTTATGATTGGGAAATGTATTAGAGCTTAAATTTAATGTTAGGTCTCATTTGTACATATGATAATGCTTAAACAGTGACAATGTACCTTAAAAAAGTAACTACTTTATTTCAATACATTACAAAATCAATTCTCGCGAAATTGCAAGAGTATAAAAAAAAAGGAGAAAACCACTTTCATTTGCATGTAAATACATTAATTTCCCAAAGCAAAGGCCAAAGAGTACAAAAAATCCTGAACTCTAGGTCAAATATATGTCACTCAATATGCAAGAGTTTAAGTATTGAGTTTTAAAAGTTTCCTAGTTTCGAAAATTTTGTCTCACAACAAATCATTATGGGAGACTTCGTGTTTTTTTAAAAATGCTTTTTTTTCTTCTTCAAAATGTGAAGAATAATTTTGAAAATTTCCAAATTAATACTCTAAAAATGTACTTTTCTTTCGTACTGACACAACATATTTTATTTGTATTTAAAATAATGAATTTATGTTCAACCCTGAATGTTTTTAATAATAAAATTAGAAAAGGTAAAATGCAATTATTATGGTGGTGCCATCTATTATCCAAATTTAAAAACAAAGGAGGACCCGCGGCTCATTCCACAGTTGGATAGCGCTACGCAAGAGATATGCTATATATCCCTAGCTATGCTATATACGTAAGAATAAAAATGATTAAGGAAGAAATAACTATTTTACATCAAAATATTGAGCATAAAGACAATGAAAGACAGATTTGTTTGGAAACAAATAAGATTCTGAAGTATATCTTCTCTAAAAGGGTACTTCACTAAGGCTAGAAAACAGGGCCGGATTTTGACTTAACGGGACCTTACGCTGTTTAAGGTATGAGGCTCCCTAAAAAGAGATACCAATTTCTTTGTCCCCCCCCTCATCCGCTATGCGTGTTTTTATTTACAAAAACGTAAACACGTGCAATACACCTCCTGCGCGTAAACGAGCTGGCGGTGTATTGCATGTTTCTGCCTTAGCCCTTGCTTAGGGGTGGTTACTTACTGCTTTATGCGTAAGCACATGGTTTTTTTTTTTTTTGATGCAGTTACTCCCAGTAAGTGGGCATACAATATTCCCAACTTTAGGGGGTCTAAGTGTTGTTCCCCGGAAAAATTTGTCAAAAATATTTAAAAATTCAGCGATTTGAGGTGTTATAAGGACTAATTGGTACACAAAAATGTGATTAAAAAATTGGCAAACGAATTTTTTTTTTCGGTTATTTACACTTTTTTTTTTCAAACTAAGATCAATAAAAAATATAGGCTGACAAATGTCTGTAGAGGGAGTTAATAGATTCATAGAAGAGTTAGAGGCAGGTTTAGTGATTGGCCATGCAATTAGTCCACAGCAGCAGTGACTCTAACTCTCTTTGCAGTTGCGCGACCCTCTGTTTCAATGGGACTTTTGATGCTTGTTGTATGATTAGAATGGCTGAGAAATTATCAATGAAATTATTTGTAACTATTTTTATGCATCATTTTAGATGCCTCTTTGTACATTTAAGAAGCCCCTGTAGCGGCTCCGGATGGCCGTTGCGACCCTATGTTCTTTGATATTTGATCCTTGTTGTATGACGTTTTGCCCTTGACATTTTGTCAACGTTGTTTTGAAACGACCTGTTTATGTATTGACAAAATGTACTCATCCTACTTTTTTTTTTTTTTTTTTTGTAGCAAAGGATGCACTTCGAAAAGCTACTAAATAGAAATTTTCCTATCATGATGGTATACAGCAATAATGACAAATTAATACACCCCAAGGATTCGTTGAAAATGGCAAAATTGATGGTGCATGAAGATGATATCCAGAAGTACGATTCTGCAGGAAAAATAATTAATGCAGGTAAGCAATTCTTAAAAAAATGTTATTACTAAAATGAAGAATCTCAATTGTTTTGAAATCGTTGTTGTTTCAGCATTTTACATTACATACGGTGAAATAAGTAGCATCGATGTACATGTATATAACGTAAAATAAATATAATTCTTTCAATATTAAATTATGTAAAATAAGTGTTACCAAACTAAAATGATCGACGTACGAGTTTTACAATTTTTTTTTTAATTTGCCCATAACATATTTCTTATTAGCCGCTCAATGTAACGTAATGCATAAAGCAAACTTTAAAATTTCAAACAAGTTCCAGAATTTCATTATTTATTTTTTACAATCATTATTAAACTATAAGTAATACGATTTTCTAATCCAATCGTCATAAGCCAAGTATTTAAAAAAATCTAGTTCAACTTAGTAATTAGTTGCAATAACATTTGTTTTATCTACTACGGAATATTATTTTTCTCCGAAATTTTAAAATTATGAAACTAAACTATGAAAAATTTCTCCAAATCGTCAAAATGGTATGAAAAATGGTCTCAAGACCTGCCTGCCGCATGGACCAAAGGATCCTGGGCCTGGTCACTGAACCCGAAAGTGTCCTAAAATCACTTCCAGTAAGTTTTTTAAACAAAACTTGTTATACGTTTGTGAAAACATTACTTGCATTTAAATTTAAATTGATTGAAAAATAAATAAATAGAATATCAAATGAACCAATCAGAAATTGAGTCCCGCGTCTGGTTAAGAGGCCCTTGAACCAAATGCCTGGGTGGTGTAGTCTCTTACATCCCAGAGGAATCAGTCTTTTGCATCCAAAGTTTGGTAATGTTCAGATACGAAATATTTCGAGGAGAGAAAAAAAATCTTTTTTCGGATGCTTTTGATCACATTTTTTGTATTGAAAAGGCGTTCGTTGTAACGCCGAAACACGTGTCTAGTTTTTCTGATCATTTGTGCTTATTTGTTCAACGTAGTATGTTTGTTTTTTATGCCTTATGTTCTGTTTTTATAGGTGGAACAAATCCATTCAAAAGAGTTTTGTCGTTTGAAAACGGCACTCACTTCGTCTTCAAGAAGCAACCAGAAATGACTTCAAAGGCCGTGGCGTCGTTTCTTTTTGACCACTTTGACAGCCATAAGTAAAAATCTCATCACAAATCCCTGTCTTAAGCATATTCCCGATATGTCTTGACATTCAGAAGTAAGCAAGCAAGCAAGCAGCGAGTATAAATTGAGTTCTGCGTATATGAGTACTGCGTGGTGTGATTCCTATAAAAAGAAACACATATCATCTAAACGTTATGCGGTGATTCTTAAGGAAAAATTTAATATAACGTTTATATGGAGTGGTAAATGTGAAATAATTGCGGGAAAATCCCATTAATCCGGGCCCAATTGAATCGGATTTTGCTTAATTCGAACAGCCTTTTAGATATTCGTGTTGTATAAATAAAAGACAAGTTAGCGCAACGATGTGTTTTTGTAAGTGTAAAATAATGTAGTTTTACGTCCTATACTTAGTTTTCTCTTATGCAGTTTTACAGGGTAGTACGACCAATGAATGAGCACTTAAGGAAAACTTCATTTTCAAAAATTCATAGCATTGTTATAAATTGTGGTATTTGCCACATGACAGTAAAAATATTTTAGATGATATATGTAATTATTTGTAAGAAAAAGTAAAAGAAATTTTTTGGTTTTGTTTCAGATTTTTTTGTGGTGGGGGGGGGGGAGATTGAAATGAAAAAAGTGCCTGACCCAGTGAATAAACCCCCCCCCCCCCAAAAAAAAAAGACAAACACAGCATTTTCTAGCCGTTTTCTTCTCGAAAATGTGTAGAAGGAAGTTACTATTGCCAATCAGCTTAGAAAAATGTTTTAGAACCTTATTTTCTTCAAAAGAATTACGAAGTGTTCTCTCATTGGGGGGTGTTCTATGTTCATTCACTGGTCGATCTACCCTTTTTTATTCCCTTGAATTCAAAATACAATTTTTACTATGTTCTGTAGTATGTGTATGTCTAGCCTCAATAATGGGTTACTTTGATTAATCCGCACTTTTATTAATTAGGACAACCTGTATCACCTACCAGCCCGGATTAATGAGGTTTTATTGTAGTAACGAAGCGTTTATATGTGAAACGATTCCAATGAAAACATAGTAACATAATATTCATATGGACCGATTCCATTGAAAAATGTGTTACAACATAACGTTTTTATGGAGTGATTCCAGTGAAAAATTGTACTTAACGTTTCTACGGATAGATTCCAGTAAAATTAATAGTATTATGATAAAGATGGGAGCGCGATTACTGTGTAACAAATACGAATACATATTTATTAGTGGTTCCTGTGAAAACTATCCTTGTTAAGAATATGGCCAAGAATCAAAATGGTTTATCAGGCTTGCTGTTTTTCTGGGATATAATTCATTTTTAAATCATCTGAGACGATATTCAAATTCATCCTATGTAATTTTTGAATAAAGTTGTAACTTCATTTTGAAATAAAGTGTGTTTAAAAATCTGTGGAGTATTTTTTTTTAATTTAAAACACTTTGAGTGAGGGGAAAAAGTCCGAAACACAGAATTTTATAATGCTTTTTGACACTTTAACACGAGCTGTTGTTATTGGGTTAATTCATCCCGACTAATGCTGATATGTAACTTGAATATACTCTTTTTTGGGATTTATCATACATAACTCTGGCGCAGATACATGAAAAAATTTAAAAAAAAGTACCTTTACGAACCATTATTCATGTTTAACTGCCATTTTCAACATGACTATTTTCTTTTAAGGGTTTCATGAGCGACAAAACCCATAGCAGGATCAAAACTATCTATCTAACAGCGCCACTGCATCTTAGTTTTCGCAGGCTATTCGTTGAAGTAATGTAATAGAAAACAAAAAAAAAAAAGATACAAAAAAAGGAAAAAAAAGAAACAAATTTTTCGTCAATGGTCGGCACGATAAGCTTCAAAATGAGGGTTACACCCAGGACCGTCATTTCGAATTTTTCCAGGGGGGTGGGGGGCAAAGGTTATACACAATGTAAAGTCAAAAAATGGCAAAAACCATGCCTACTTACATGCAAATACATTGATTTCCCAAAGTCGGGGGGGGGGAGCAATTGACCACCCTGAATCCCGAACTGACGGGCCTGGGTACATCATGGAATTTGTTAAGGAAATGAGGAAGTTCTCGCGTAGTAACAGAAAAAAAAAGGCTGGAGAAATAATTTTTCAGATGAATTATTACAAGTCTTTTATTTGTTAACAAAAAGGAGCGAGCAATAAATAAAAATTTAACAGCATTATACCTTTTTTCTTTGTCTGCCAACAAGGAAAGAAAGCAATTGCGTGAATAAAGGCTTAGATTGCATTTAAAATCTGCTAAAAAATATTATATTATTCCAGTTAAATATAACTAAGAGGATTTGAGCACTTTCCATAACACGCAAAAAAATTTGTTCTTTCTTTTAGTACCAATATTTTCATACGCACGTGTTTTCACTACCAAAATCGCAAACAAAGGCCACCAATATTTGTGGTATTTAATCAATATCTTCGTTAATTCAAATCATACGATGACAAGATCAAGCTAACAACACTTTCCATCAAGTCTTCTTTCGGACAACAAAAAGAATAATCAAAATCGGTTCATCGGTTTAGAGACTATGGTACCACAGACACATTTAACTTCTAACCCCTTTCTTGTTATGTCGGGGGTTAGAAAAAAAGGAAAGTAGTTTCAAACAAAGGTAGGTACTTATTTTATGAAAACGAAGTACCAACTAATAAAATTCCGAGAACATTCTTTGGAGATGATTGAATCATCAAATAAGAATAACTTTCATGTAAATTTCAATAGCAACACCGTCTGTATTTACAAGATTTTAATCATTCACATTGATCAAACAGTCTTCTTTTCGAAGGTCATTACCATTTTGAAATGTATTTTTAACTGAAATAAGAACACGCTTAGAAGTTAATGGACTTGAAGTGAATGATGACTTAGATGATTTCTGCTATCTTTCAGAGTGATTTCTATAAATATGTTCCGTTACACAGTAACCGTCAAAAGCATCAGTAGAACAATACGTTATCTATATCTATTAAAAGTTGCGGACAATGCAATAAACATCCTAACAAAAATACTTCGAAATATTTCGGAGATTGATGATGTAATTGTTTATCGGTGTTTTTTCGGAAATATTTTTTGAGAAATAGAAAATTTAATGCAAAGGCATTTTTAAGCCAATTTATGTACCAGGATAGCTACGAAGAAGGAAAGATTCTACGTTGAATCATTTAAAACCTTAGTTTTAAGACCTACCGCCAATCCTAGTATATTAGCACATAATGTAAGGTAATCTCTATGAGAGAAAATTCTTTTTGCATTAGCGATTAGTACTTATTTTATGTGTTTGAGTTTTTATTTTGTTTCAACTTCGTAATTTAAGAACAGCATTTTCTGAAGCCAAAAAATCTCGCAAAGAGTTCTAACACTTTATGGGGGTAAGAAAACCATTTGCAATTCATAATTATGTTAACGTTATTTATCCCCCCCCCCTTGCATAAGAAAATTTTAAAATAATTGAGATAATTTTCAAGCACACCAAAACATTTCATCTGCATTTGAAAGTATAGGAAGCTCCCGATATTTCACGGTCGAATTATCCGTGGGTGTTTCACATTTTTTTTAGTGATGATTCACTGATTGCAAAAAAAAT
>JAXGGA010022591.1:0-14742 GCA_038373865.1 Uloborus plumipes
ATTCATGTTTCTAAATAGAAAAAAATGAAACTACTGTACATTTTTATTGTTCATATGTATCATAAAAAAGCTGGAAAAGCAAGATGAGAAACTCAATTGCAGTAAATATTTCTCATGATGTGAACTTCTAGAACTAATAAATATGCTAAGTAAGAACAAATTTAATGTAATATTTGACAAAACTATGTAATTTAAGCAGAGGTGGCGCTAGGAAATGTCCGACAGGGGGGCAAGCTTGCCCGACAGGGGGGCACAGGTATAATTCAAAAATTTAGTTACCCCCCCCCCCTGTCCCCAGTTCTTCAATTTTTTATGGTGCATTCGATTGAAAGATAATCGTTCTTACCATGAAACTAAAACTAAATAATACAAGTACAAAGATTAAAAATTTTTAAAACATCCGACCCAGATTAAAATTAACTACACTGCTCAAAGCATTTTAAATTTAAATATATTTAATTTTTTTTCGAGAGGACAAGGTAAACACGGAAAAGGAAAGATACTCCTTACTAGTAAATTTGTCTGTCGCAAAAGCAGAATAAAGAGGAAAAATTGAGTATTCTTTTAAAACCTCATACTAAAATCAATTTAGATCTGGATTAGGAGCGGTTTCTTACTGCTTTATACAATTACTAGTATTTTAATTGTTAACAAATAGAAAATGGCGACCAGGAGCGCCCCGAAGGGAGGTCCAGGGAGGTCACCGGGACCTCCCAAACATCTTCCTCATTCGGCAAATTCGGACAACGATTCGGCACATTCAGAGATAGTATTGAAATATTTTTTTGCAATATATATATAATGTGCCTGCGGCTGCAATCTTTCTTTCTTTTTTTTGTAACACATTTGTTATCTTTGAAAATGAGAAGATCCGATTAATAAAAATATATCTCATTCTTTTATTGACGGTATTTACCATAAACATAAACCGAACCGTTTCTTTCCTTGGCGCCTTTCGGTGAATTCCATAGTGTGTATAGCATGACCCCAGACAAGACGGATAATATATAGTGAAAATGCTGCAATGCAACTCGTTGCTATCTAAATGTGCACATTTTTAAATGAAAGAAAGAAAAAAGAAAACATCAAATTCAAATTGCTCCTGCTCCTATTGTTAAAAAAAAAGCATTCCAAAAGTTTATAACACACTTACCCAGTTACTTCTGAGTTCTGGAGATGATTTACATCTGTTCTATTCTGTCTGTATAAATTTTAATTCGTTCAAATATTGTTCCAATTTTTTTCTTCTTGCTAAGAAAGAAGTAACTCCGTGAATGAAAAGTTTTTGAGTTAGAACTGGGGTGGGCTGCTTGCTTCGCTTCTTTAGCTCGCTATGCAATGCGCGGGAGCCTGCGGCATTCGCCGTCCAAGTAGGAAAAAGGGGTCTAATCCCTGCGCTCCTCGACAGCTGATGGGTGACAAAAGCCCTCAGAGAAACACGTGTCTAGCGGCTGGTCTTAAATGAGGTTGGAGCAATTAAGCACTAAGCAGCTATTTTGTCGTTGATGATTATAGATTCTCAGAAAGTGTCAATGAATGTCCGTTTGCCATGCTGCTGGCGATTTGCGGGTGGGAACCGCTGGTGAGAAAAAAAAGGAAGATTTGCCCTTTTCAACCTGAACAAAAATAATTTTCTCCATCAGAACTTAACGTTCGTCCAAAAGATACGACGGCAGCTCGCCGATTCCTCGTGTTGCTACCCAATTTCCCGAAGGTTCTCGTGTTCGAACTTGGTCTGAACTCGTGTAATTTGTCAAATACTGAGAATGTTTTAGAAAAAAAAAAAAAAAAAAGTTTTTTTTGTTGAATGATTTTATTCAAAGAAAATTACCAATACGTCGGAATCAGAAACATTTTCGACGCTCAGATTTCTGTCGGAAAATTTGATCGTCGGAAATTTTTTCCCGACGAAGCTCGAAATTTTCCCCGATGGGGGGGCAAGACGTTTCCGACAGGGGGGCAATTGCCCCCCTTGCCCCATAGCTGGCGCCGCCACTGAATTTAAGAAGAATATATAATTCACTTTTTTTTCACAATAAATCAATTCTTTTATTTTTAACTATTGTTAAACAAAAGAAAAGTAATATTTCAATATTAGGATTAAAACTGAAAAGAAATTTACCTTAGAAATTTTTGAGGAGGGGGTGGGGGCTCTTGTTTAAAAGTTTCAAATAATAAATGGTGCTTTTCTTCAACATTACTTCTCTACTAATGATAAAGCTGAAGGTGGGTCTGTCTTTCTTTCTTTCTTTCTGTCTGTCTGTTACGCGCGTAGAACCAAAACCGTTCGGTCAATTTTCATGAAATTAGGCATGAAATTAGTTTGTAGCATGGGGTTGTGCACTACGGACCGTTTTTTCAAAAATTCTATTTCGTTCTTTTTCTATTTTAATTCTTAGCTCATTTTGCATACAAATTGGATAAAAAGGGAAAGAAATATTTCATACACATTTTCGAGTCTTATCTCATCCGAAAGCTTGAAATTTTCTGCTCAAAATGACAAAATGATGTCAGTTTGAAGTTTCTACGATCATTTAGAGCTGTAATAATTGTTTTTAGAATTCCGGAAATTCAAGGCTTACCTGGAGCAAAGCAAGCCAATTTAGTCTAAAATGATTAAGCTTGAGAATAAAATTTGAAAATAAAGACGAAATGAATTATTTTATAAACGGAAATCAAATTTTCATGTAGTTACCACGGTTACGCTTTTATTTCCTTTATTTGTTTCGTTCTTTTTCCCTTAATAATTTTTAAAATGTATTTGTTTTTGCGCTAATCCAAACTCCAAGCTTTATTAAAAATTAGTTAAATGAACTATTTTAACTGTAGTGAAATAAATCGTCTGCTTTTTTTTCAGTTTTTAACGAATTAAAACTCGGTAAATTATAAAAATATTGTATAAATTGTGGTATTGCAACGTTCTTTCTAAATGTCTCATTTCGAAAAATGTACTATTTTGTTTTTAAAGTTAGGAAAGAGAACTTCCTTCTTCTTTTAAACTTTGGTAAGATTTCTGTTGGTTTCAGTAAACAACGAAATTGTTCAAAATTTCTCTTTTGGCTTATTTTTAATTGAGTATTTTTTCTGCGATATCAATTTGTTACCAAATGACCTTTTAATTTTGTACCACGGGCAAAGCCGTGCGGGTACCGCTAGTACTCTATAATTTATGTTTTATTTCAAACAGTCATTGAAATGCTTTTAGTGCAATGCCAAAAAAATTGAGGTAAATTTCAATTAGATTATTTTTATGAATTGATAGCACAATTCTTTTATTTATTTTTAAATACATTCTTCATTTAAAATCCCCCCCCCCCCCTTTTTCTTTAATTTTCAAGAAAAGCCATTGCACGTCCTCTCTATGTCATAGAATTATTATGTTTGCTTTGTACTGTGCGGATATTTTTCAACTTATTTCTTACTTAACCAAAATCTTAAAGCAAATAAGGAAAAATAAATAATGGAGAGAAGCCCGTGGGAAATGTTATTGTAGAAAGTGCTTTTTTGTTTGGATCTCGTACATAATCTCAAAAACTGAAGTTAATTTCTTGCCAAAACAGCGATAACGATGCCCACTTGGTCCCCAAATCCACCTAGTTCAGCCAAACTGTAGAAATGGTTCTCCCGCGTCTGGACCAGTGATCTCTATATAAACTCTGGATAGCGGACTACACCCCGGCCGGTGAAGCCTTTCGACGCCTTTCATGGGGACGATTTGGGTGTAGTTTCAGCCCCCAGCTTGGCTCCTTTATCGCAGATTGGCACAAATTTGGCGTAAATGCTATTTCGCGGGAGCTAGAATTTATTGCTGTTGTTGCGCATTGCGTTATTATATCAGATTTCGAGGATTTCAATTCGATTTAATATTTAGTTTAACAACAGCACATAATGCCAATCTGCAGTGCGTATAATTGACCTTATAAGTATGAAAAATTTAAAATTTTTGAGATATTTTTTACATGCTACCCGACGAATTTTTGGTACTTTAATTATGTGTTAACATTTTTGTTGCTCTTTTATACCGTGTAAAATTCACATTAAAAAAATTTAAAAAATCTATATACATATAAATATCTATATATTGTTCATATTTAAAACATTTCTCATACCCGCAAAGTATTTCGTTCTTCTCCAAATTTGTTCTAATTTATTTATTCACCGAAAATCCGGATTTTTTTTCTTAAATATCCAATTATTTTTGGAGAAAAGTAACACGTTTTCTCCTCTTTTTTACTTTTGTATATCAGCGTCAAATCCAGTCGATTACAGAAATCGTCTCATTTAAAAATTTTCACTACTAATCACCCCTTAGTAAAAAAAAAAAAAAATCTGAAACGAAATTTTCAATTGTTTTGCATCTTCTAAATATTTGAACTATTTTGAAAATGGGAATTTATTTTAACATATGCTATCAGTTAGCTCAAATCCGCCTATTTTATTTTTATTTCAAGTTATTTTTCAAACTTAATTTTAGATATTAAATTATTTAGTGGAAACACACTAAATGTCAAGAGATTTGTCTCTAAATCGTTCAAATATTTCTATGGCCTTTTTTTTGTCATTAAAAACTTTATTAGTTCTTCTTTTCCTTCCTTTTGTTTAGGAAGAGGGAGGGAGGGGGATGCTTATTACATATGCCTGCAGTTGAAACACACTGAAGGTGAAGTAAATTAATAATTAAACAGTGGCGGCTGCTTGTATGAAAATGAATCACATTTGCTCAAAACAGTTTTGATTCAATAAAGAGGCTAATTCAATAAAGCTGGATTTTTATCTTTTTTTTTTTTTTGATAATTTGACTCATTAAAAGCATTTTATTTTCCCCTATATTGCTATAAATTCCCCTATATTGCTGTTTGTAGGAAGGGCAAATAAGAATAAAGGAACGCCACTCCCGGAAATATTTATTTAATTTTTTTATCCCCCCCACCCCAATGTTACATTATAATGAAAATAATGCAAATTTAAAGTCAATTGGTTTCAAGTCGCGGACAAAGTAGTCCTTCAAAAATCTTATATTTTCTCCTTTAAAACTCCTAAAAAACTCCTTCATTTATATCTAAAATTGAGTACGAATCCTGACATATGCGCACGTTTAAAACCGAGGTTTTAATTTACTTTTGGGACATTCCATATCTAGTGATCGACAACCCAAGAAAATTTTTCCCTCAAACTTTTGTATTTCTTTAAAATTTGGCTCATCAATTGCACCCTTTTAGGTGATCATAAGTCCCAATTTTTAGAATTTTATCCCTTTTATTTTTTTGTCTATGAGACTGATTTTTGGAAAAACCCTCTTTTTTTTCATGAATGCTTGAATATAAAATGGACCATAACTCAGCACCGAATATAGATAGAACGATTTGGTAAAGAACTTTTTAAAGTACGTTAGTTGCCGTTTAATATAATATGCAACATGATTAATTAAAAAAAATTTTTAAAAAAATTAAATTTAAATTTAAATTTCTCTGAAAATAAAAATTTCTTTCAAAAAATTCTGAAAAAATTGTGTATTTCACCATTGTTTGCGCAAAATTTTTGATTGGGATCTCAATGGGATCTTATTTTTATACATTTTTTAATAAAATTTGACAGGAAAAAAAATGATATTTTTCACATTCTATTTATTTAAATATGAAGTTCTTTTTCTGGTGATAGTCTAAAAAGTAGAAAGTAAACATTATTATACTTAAAGTGAGTTAAAGTGAGCTGGCATGAACTTGTAGGTAGTTCAGTCTCCCCCCCCCCCCCCCCCCTTCGGCACAACTACTTAAAACTGTTCAAAATGTAAAAAGAAAAAAAAAACTCTTTGAAACAAAATGAATAGTAAATTTATTTAAAGTTGGTAAATGTGTTTATCGTTATAACGAGACGAAGTACCCCCTACCCCCTCCCAAATACACCATTATTATTTTGTAAGTTCAAGATCATTACTTTTAAACAATTATTAATTTTACTCGAAAAGGAATCAATGAACATTTTGAAAAGCACTAATTACACGTAATGCAAAACAATATAACTTTATTCACTAGAAAAATTCAATTTTCTTGATTTCTTAATTTTTTTCTGCTATTTATTCGTTTATGTACGAAAAAATGTAAAAAATAAATTTTTTGCGTCTTGTTATAGCTAGTCAAACGAATATTGTTTTCTTTTGTCTAGTTATGGTGACCCCAAGTCGGACGAAACTGAATTTCGCTCTTCGCTATGTTGAAAAACGAAACTTGGCGACAAAAATGATCTTCAAAGTTGAGCAAAGATTTCAAAATTATTTAAGACAATCTGATATACGGAGAAAAAAATTGACTCTTGTAGCTTTAAAAATGAAGAATATTTAATCACTTTTTGCGTTTAAACCTTTTGAATATTAAAAATTGGCGTTTTCCCCCCGCATTTAAAATGGGGCAAAACGCCGTAGAAGCCAATGTTAAAGGATCTCCGCTGGGGAGTAGTCTCTAGGGTTGCAGGCCTTCATCCTTTCTACCGAGCGGTGACTGGATGTCGTCAATCCAGCAGATAAGATAGAGATCAGTGGTCTGGACGGTCTGGACGAAAGTTGATGCCCGCGGCGCTTGCCCAGCGCGAAAATCGCAGCCTTGTCGTCACTCTGTTTTCCAGGCACTCTAGCCCCGCCTAGGCGAGAACCGAGAACGCGCCCCTCCACAACAGCTCAGGGCCAAGTCGTGTTCACATACAGAAATTTGAATGTAATCATTATGATACTTTTTCGTGCATCAATTAAAAGTGGATATTAAGTGGGAGACATTGTCAGTTGCTCAGGTAGGCGTTTTTAAATTGACGTCCTATATACGCAGTTTTCGGCCATCTTTGATTAAAATATGGAAAAGGATGAAGTTCTAAAACTCTGCTACAGAAGTCTTTCAAAATAAAAATTTCAAAAATGCACTTCTAGGCTACCTTTTGTGGCGCAAATTGAAGAGCTAAGGGTTAGAGATCTTCCTCTCCTCTCCTTCTTTGACTACGTTCCTATCTTCTTTTGACGCTTTAAATTATTCATATACAAATTGTCGATAAACCTCTCCAACATTTTTTCTTCTGAAACCATTTCAGTGCTTTGGTTTTCCATACTGAAATCTTGTATTTCCGGCTTGATATTATTTGTTTGAAATACGTGTTTGCTGCCCAATAAAACACTTCTAACATTTGAGACTGATGTGGTACTTTTCAATAATAAATTAAACCTTTTCCTTTACTTTATTTTATTCAAAATACCTCGCCCCTGAATTTTTAGAAACAGTTTTAGATTACTGTCGTTTTTTTACTTTTAAACATGTAGAACTTCTTATTTAACTATTTGTTACAACATTTTTAATCGCTCTCCCTGTATTTATTTATTCATTTATTTATTTATTTATTGTTTGCCATTAAATCATATTTAAGCGGAACGTACACTTTTCTCTGCTTATCTGTGGTTTTCATGCTTTTTTTTTTCCCCGAAATGTAAATATGTTGGTAGCCACTGTGAATGATCATAATTTCTTTATTTTAAAAACTGAATCTTATCTGGCAAATCAAAATACCTTTGTTTCATTTATTTTTCAGGAGTAAAAAAAAAACTGGGAAAAACAACACAAATTTTAAGTTAAAATGGATTTTTCCTTTTCAATATTTGCTTAGTGGAGGCAAAAAAATCTCCCAGGGCGGCAGCGCCTCTCCTGGCCTATTCCTACTAATGCTCTGGAGGGCGGGGAAGTATTATAAAAGTCTTGGTTTACTACATTATTTTTTTTAACAAATGAAAAAGTTAAAATTCAATTTTTATTTGTTTATTTTCTCAAAAAAGGAATTATTAAAATTTTGAGTTTTCAACATATGGGACGAAATGTCGAAATTAAATGATAATTCATTTTTTAAAAAACAATCGTGAATGAGTATCCTGATTTATTCAATAAAGTAAACAATGAGAAAGTTAAGTTTCCCCCTCCAATTGTTTAGACAAAAAATCGCCATCACAAATGCAATATTTTTATGTATTCAACAAAGAATGAAAAAGAAAGAAAAAAAAACGTAATTACAAATTTCGAAGCGGGAACTAACACATGGGACTGTGGAATCTTAGAAAATATAGAGGGGGTGAGAGATTATGTAAGTAAAAAGTTT
This sequence comes from Uloborus plumipes, assembly GCA_038373865.1. NCBI lineage: Eukaryota > Metazoa > Arthropoda > Arachnida > Araneae > Uloboridae > Uloborus > Uloborus plumipes. The sequence goes on from JAXGGA010022591.1 coordinate 8,122, forward strand.
TCTTTGTCATTGGTTTCAGATTAATCATAATTTTTGAATAGTTTCGTTAAACACGAATAAAGAAATGATGTTCTGCGTCATATTTTTAAAAATTTCTTTTCACAAACAAAGTGCCTCAATTTGCGAAAAAGAACAACACAAACTCCATAAGCTATCAGAGTTACACTGCCACCTCATTGCATCAGGTGTCCATGCAACACGCGCATATCAAAAAAGTGGAGATCACAAAGATATCAAATCACCGTCCCCTAAAGAAGTATCAACTCATATACGCATTGAACAGGGAGAGAACGTTTACGAGAGGCCTCATTTAGAAAAAAGGGCAATTTCCCTAAAACTCTATCCAATTAAAACTTGCCTACCCAGCCCATCCTGTTAGAGATTTAACAGACGAATTAAAAGAGCTCGTGGGATGAGTAACTTCAATCTCAGCCAATGAAAGAGCGAGCGAGGGGCCCTCGCTCCCTTTAAGCGGAGTGGGGATTGGAGATGGGGCAATGACCTCATGAGCTGAGGTACCACAAATTTTGCACACCAACAGCGGAGGAGGGTCAACTCTGAGAAAATGAATTCCAAATGCCATTACTGTCCTATTATTCAAAACAGGAGCTCTTTTAGGTATATTCGGAAGTCATCATTTTGTTTTGGTGTGTTTGATGCTCTTTTGTTTTGGTTATAATACACTTGAAGCATTTCAATTAGATATTTTGCAAACACGAGTCGACAAAAATTTTTCACGGTTCATTTTTAGCAAGTCCTATGTTAACATTTAAAAATAAAAACACAGACTTAGAAGTAGGGGGGGAGGTTGAGTAAAGCGGTTTCGCTGTTAAATCTGTCTCAAGTAAGCTCATATAGACTACGCTGGTAACATAGAAAAAAAATCGTCCGTTTGAGGGGAAAATATTTGATTTATGAAGCACAAAAAATAGTTTACTGTTGTTTCTGTGGTACCATATAATAGGCATAATTACATGTAAATGAGTCAATTCTTCATTTCCGAAAAAAATATATATTAATAATAATAATAAACTATATAGCTACACTTTTTGGTTTAGCTTTTAAGGGGGTTCTATCAAAGAAGGTCTTTGGTCCTATCGCCCGTGGGGGGACGGGCACCTGTGCGATAACAACAACGATGATTTCATGACTACTCTTTTTTGCTATTATGTCAGTTTTAAGTGACTAAAACAAAATCCCGCAAAAAAAAAAGAACGAAATATCAGTTACAACGAAAAAACTTTTCAATGCCAGTTTCATTACCATTACATTGCTCGGATTTCATTACAATGAACAAAATTTGAGTTCTCTCGATGTTCGTTGTAATGGGATTTCCCTGTTCATATGTTCTGATTTGCTGGATTCTTGTATCTACAACACAATTCTTGAAAAATTGTTCAGAGAGCTTTGCCGATAACCAGACATGCTAGAGGTCAAAACTAGCGGTCGCTACTCGGCAGTGCCGACTAAAAATTATTTTTTGGCGACAAGAAGTTATGTTGGTCGCCAAACAGGCGACCTACGTTTTTTCTGAACAAAAATACAAACTGCCGATGCATCCTGCTGATTATGACAAAAACGAAAAAAAAAAAAAAAAGGCCATTAGCATCGTCACTGGCGGAAAATATTAACTTGGAGAGAAAATCGACCCATCTGCTGAACAAAACATCTAAATACATAATTTCAATCTAGAAACTGCAATGATTGTTGGAAAAATAGCCAAAGATGCCCAAATTTATGATATCAACAAATAAATGAAATTGTTTTTTGAACTTCGAGTATGCAGGTGCGTTTAGTTCTTGTTTTATTTGCATAATGTCTTATTATTTGGATAAATAATTTTCTTTTCGCAAAAGGTTTTTAAGTTTTTCTTTAAACATTTTTCTTTTATATATTTTTTAAGTTTTAAAAGTTTTTTAAAGTTAAGTTAAGCATTTAGTTAAGATATATGCTAGTACATAGTGTTTTTTACTATATGCAGAATGAAGTGAAGTAGAATTACAATTTTGAACTTGCTTCAAAGTGGCGACCAACAATGCCAAAATGGCCACTACTTTTTTGGCCAACTTTTTTGGATTTACTGGTGACTAGCCACCATCAATTTTTTTTAGTCTAGAGCTTTAAGAGGTGCCCACGACGTGAGAGCGGTGAGGTCTGAGACGCAGACTGAACTATTCAAATCTTTAGGACGAGAGGAGTTGACCGAAGAAGCTTTTTTTCTCTTATTTTAAAACTTTGTACTGTAAAATGAGTAAAATAGGACAACGTGTTGAAAAAGTACAAATGAACACGTTTAAAATGAGTTATATACGCAGCAAACAAGTGTTTCGAGGCTGTACAACGCAAGCCCAATCATCAGTGCATAAAAACAAAGAATGGTTCACATCTCCAAAACGAGTGATTAGTTAACGCGCGTGAACGAGCAATTAGTTCGTTGATGATGGAGCTTGCATTTTGCAGCCTCGAAAGAGCTGTTTGTTGAGTTTTCAACTCATTTTAAATGCGTTCACACGGCAAAAATGAACTGTTGCTTTTACAGTATAATACTAGCAGCCGAGGTTTGAAAAAACTGTAAAATGCACAGTAATAAAGTGTAAAACTAGCAATATTACAATTTCTTACTGTAAAGTTAGAAACTTTACAGCTTATTGCCGTAAAATTTACTGTATTATACTGTAAAAACAACAGTATAATTCTGGCAGCAGAGGTTCCAGCTTGAAACTAAAATGCACGGTAATAATCTGAAAAATTAGCAATTTTACAATTTTTTACTGTAAAATTAGCAATTTTACAATTAAGTACTGTAAGATTGGCAATTTTACAGTTTATTACTGTAAAATTACCAATTTTTACAGTGTATTACCCGTACAATGTCAGCCCGTGTTCTTTTTTTATTTCATTATTTCATAATTATTCACTTTGTGATGTTTTAAATTTACTTATTTTCAAATCATGTGTATATGATCAAATATGTTCTTTGACAGAAGTTTAGGAGCTCATTGCTGACATTACACGGGGTACACGGGCTGCGTTCCGAATACTGCGTTCCATTATACTGTAAAAACAACATTTATTTTTTATAGTGCACTTTTCAACGCGTTGCCCTATTTTACACAAAGGAGAAGTCGCTCGAGAAAAATCCCAGCAAGTGCTGCAGAAGCCGAATCACGTGCGAGGCGTTAAGAGGCGGGAAAACACAGAGAGGCCAGCCCTGGATGGAACGCGTTTCTTCGCAGCACGTGATCCCTGGTGGGAGTCGCGGAGGTAAGTGACCGTTCGTCATGAGACGTGAACAACCCTTACCTGTACCTGCTCTCTCTCTCTCTCTCGATCGTCGTGCCACAAAACCCCCCGAGACGAGATAAGGAGAGACGCTCGTCATTACCGAAACCGCCCGGAGAGGGCCGAGAGCACTGGCCTCCGTGCCAGACTCGAAATTCTCGAATAATTCCAACTTTTAATGATTGAAATGAAAAAACAACGAGCCTGAGACGCAAATTGGGGAGAAATTGCTGAAAATGGTTGTTTTAAGGCCATTAAGGCCAAAGAAACATCATTGTTAGTGAAAATGGCTGAGCATTCATCACTGTAAAAAATAGATGTTGTTTTTACAGTATAATACAGCTAGTTTTATAGCCACAAATTGTAAAAATTACCGCTTTACAGTAATAAACTCTGAACACTATACTAACTGGATATGCAGAAGGACCTCACATCCCAAGGGACCACAAAAATATGTCGAGTTAAGCGGATGTCGACTTATCAAGGTTCCAGAATTTCAACTTTTGTAGTATTTTCTGTATTGCTTAGTTTCTAATGATTACCATCAACGTTATAAAAAATAATATCAGTAAATGATTTTTCCTTTCTTTCTCTCTTGTTCGTTTGAAAAGAACAGAACAAAATAAATAGGACCATTTGAAATACTTTATTAGGAATAAGTTCATAATTTTTGAAAAGAGATCCTTATCAAAAAGAAAAGTCCTGCTCACACTTGCTTGAAAAATATGTGTCTTGTTGGCGCTGCATTGTTTCTGTTCTGGACTGTCCTTATTTACACTTCTCCAACCCCATCCTACCTCTGAGACTGCACCAATAGCACAAAATGTGGTGGATGTCTCCTCCGGATACTAGTAAGAATTCTCAAAAAGAGCTCTTTCCAGAAAAAAAGAACTAACTGACCCATAATCAGCGGAATTCTCAGAAAAGGTCTGTATGAAAGTATATCGGTTGCAAAAAGTGGGTTAAAACAGCAAGTGGATGTCGACTTATAGAGGTTCCTGTAAATGTCTGTCAAGTTAGAGAGGTTTGCATTGATAGAAATTAACATTGGACAAACCAATGGGAAAATAAATGTCGACTTACTGAGGTTGTTGAGTTATCCGCGAGTCGAGTTACCGAAGTTTTTCTCTCTCTCTCTCTCTCTCTCTCTCTCTCTCTCTCTCTCTCTCTATATATATATATATATATATATATATATATATATATATATATATATATATATATATATATATATATATATATACAGGGTGTCCACTCCAATCGTGGACCAATAGCTAATTTCTAAACCGTTAGAGATAAGCATATAGTTTATTTAGGAAAAAATCTCCAAATTACGAAAGGAATTTTGGGTCTATTCAATGCTTTTCAAAAAATCAAATTTTGAAAGAGTTACGAAATTTAAATTTTTACACAGCCCCCCAGTCTTATCAATCATATTTAGTAAAACATTCTTGTCACTGTAACGTTTAAAACTAAAAAAAAATCACTCTTCTACCATAAAAATTGACCGAGTTATGACGTTTTGAAAAATCAAGATTTTGAAGGATTTCGCATACGGTCCCTTAAGTGATCGCTCGATGACGTCATGAAATAATGCAAAATCTTGATTTTTCAAAACGTCATAACTCGGTCAATTTTTGTGGTAGAAGAGTGATTTTTTTTTAGTTTTAAACGTTACAGTGTCAAGAATGTTTTACTAAATATGATTGATAGGACTGGGGGGCTGTATAAAAATTAAAATTTCGTAACTCTTTCAAAATTTGATTTTTTGAAAAACATTGAATAGACCCAAAATTCCTTTCGTAATTTGGAGATTTTTTCCCAAATAAACTATATGCTTATCTCTAACGGTTTAGAAATTAGCTATTGGTCCACGATTGGAGTGGACACCCTGTATATATATATATATCAGGCACGTGCCGTCAATGAATGCCTAGGGTAGGCAGATGTGAAGATTTGTGGAATAATATATATCAATGAAAGCGCATGAAATGTAAAAAGCAATAAAATAATGTGAATATGAAAGATGTTTACTTATTATACAAATTATATATGTTACGGCCAAAGCCCGAAGTCTGGCCACTTCGCGAATTGGCCGGCCACTTCGCGCATTGGCCGGGGCGTGTGGCCAATGTCCGATGTAATGGAAATGAATTGCGTATATGTGACTTTGGCCAGCCACTTCGCGAAGTGGCCGTAACTCTCTGGCCAATGTGCGATGTGCTTGCTGTTCGATGCAGTTGCACTTCCAAGTGCTCAACAAATCGCTGCAGATGTAAAAATAAAACTTTTGTGCAATATTCGAAATGCCATAACAATTCGTCTTTTTGTGTCAAATATTGACACTCATAATGTTCTGTAATAAACTAATTCAGTAGATAATGTGATTATATTTTTGTTTGTTAGTTTGTTTTCTGCAAGGGAGAGGAAATTTTCATAAGAGACCACGAGTGTTCTAGTATTGTGAGATCTTTACGCTATTACCCACCTTGGCCTTTTTTCCGATGGACGATCCTAGGTGCCTAAGAGTGTGGATTCGTCCCAAAAACTACTCTGTGGTAGTAGCGGATTGTAGGGGGTGGGGCCTTCCAAAGGGATAAAAATAATTTTACTATGTGTTTAATGTTCAATTGCTTTTTAATTTCTCCATAACATTCGTAAAAAATTTTGAACTATGTCTAAAAAGTCCATGCACAGCATATTGGAATAACATCACTTTGGTTTGCTATGGGAATAATATAGCAATCAGGGGTTAGACAGAGTAAAAGAATACGTAAAACTCAGGGTTTGCGAAATCAATGGTACATGATATATATCACGATTCATTCATTAATTCATCTATGATGGAAAAAAATGACGATTTCGTTTTGATAATTTTTTGTTTTAAATCATATTGACAGTTGTTTCTAAATAATACCGTGCATCATTTACTAATATTAGGTTAAATAATATCGAATCATTTGACGTAATTTTTAATACAATGTTTTCCAACCTTTTTGAGCTCATCTCTCCCTTCAAGACGCTGACTGACACCTATAGCCCCCCCCCACCCCCTCCTCTAAAAAACAATAAGTTGACCCAATTGAACATCGATATCATTAAAAATATAAGCACCTAACTTTTATTTGAAGTAAAATGTACTCAATAAAGCAATTATAACCAATCACTTCTAAACTTAAAATACCTTTATTCTTTTTTCCTTTCACAAAGTAAACTGATATATAACTGAAGCACTTGAAGGGAAACATTTAAAATTTTCGACGTACTTTTCAAAAAACAGAAGTATATTTTTCAAGAAATATTATTTTCTTTTCTACACTAGACTCTGGGGGGTAAAAA
>JAXGGA010022592.1:0-14740 GCA_038373865.1 Uloborus plumipes
AAAAAAATTCCCGTTGGGAATACCCCCCCCTCAAAATAAGGGATAATCAACAGTCTACACTCTACTTAAAAGAGGTCATTGCATCACTCTTCTGATATCCATGCCGCTATTAGGTCAATCCATAGAACAAGAAAATACAGTACTACAAAGAGTATTAAAAAACGAGAAAAAACACGGGGACTTAATCAGGGAATAATACACACAAAATGAAAAATGTCCTGTTCTGCTGCAGAGAAAGTAGTCCTCGTGACTAAGGGCAGTTTGTAATAGCTCAGGCCTTTGTTAATTCCAGGCCTGTCATTTCAAGTTTTTACAGACGGGGGGGGGGGGTCAAAGCATGCAAAAACAATAGAATTTCATCGGAAAACAGCACTGTGTAAACTGGTAGGTTTATTTTATTTCTCAAAGCTGGGGGGGGGGAGGGTTTCCCCCCCCCCCCAATTGATTGACCCTCCTAAATTACGGTCTTGGTTAATTCTAAATCCGACACAGGTAGTAAAACTGGCTACTAAAGAGAAAAAAGAAGAAATTGTGCTTACAATTCATTGGAACAGTAAAAGTGAATATTTCTCTTACAAAAAAGCTAGGTCAAAAATCTTGGCGGGGGGAGAGGGGGGTCAAAAATTCCAACTTCACTTTTGAAATTTTTGACCTGTGCCCCCCCCCCCCAAAAAAAAAAAAAATTTTGGTCACGCTACACCTATGGCCTCCACTGTTATGGAGTAACACAGTACCTCAAAAATGACTAAACGACCAAGAACTTTTTTATTGCTTATGTCAAAAGTAAAAGTTACATAGAACACATAGAAAAAACAGCATTGCTCTATCTTAATTATTTAAAAAAGTTATGAGTGACTTTAGGGCATGCGCGGCTATGTGCTCTAATGGAAAAGCAAAACTTTTTTTTTTTTATTTCCAATGGCAGGATACAAAAGGAGAAACACAAAATAGAAATACAAACACATAGCAAAATGAAAAAACAGAGAAAGACACAAATGCTTGTCTTTAGCCAATCAGGGCCCTGGCCTCCCAGTATCGTCCGTGTAGGGTTGTGGAGTTGAGTGCAGGGCAGTCTAGAAGATGAGCAGAGTCCATCTCCCTCTCCGTACGGCAGAGCATGCAAGTTGGACTGTCAAGAAAGTTGAGTCTGTAAAGGTGTTTGGCGAGACAATCGTGTCCCGTCAGGAGTCTGAAGAGGGCAACTGCTTTGAATCTAGGGAAGTCCGGGATGTCTGTGATGGATTTGAACCAGGTTTTGGATGAGTTGCTTTCATGGAAATTATTAGATAGGTTGTTCTTGAACAGGTCTCTGATTAGTAGTTTTACCGAATGGAAGGACATATTTTTGGGGGATGTCTGGATGATAGTTGTGCCTTTTTTTGCGAGAAAATCCGCCTTCTCATTACCCGAAATGCCGCAGTGACCAGGGATCCACTGCAGAGCAATAACTTTGCCTTTTGAGGCTAGGTTCTCCAGGATGGAAATACATTTATTGATGGAAGCAGATTGTGGTGCGAGAGGGGAATTAATAGATAAAAGTGCTGCCCTGGAGTCGGATAGGATTACTGCCTTGGCGAATTGTTCTGTTCTGCATTGCAGTTGGGATAGGGAGATACGTAGAGCCTTTACCTCTCCATCGTATGCAGAGGCATAGCTGCCTACGGGAGCATAAGCAGAAAATAGACCGCAGTAGACTCCTGCACCAGCGTTGACTCGTTGTTCCACACGGGAACCATCGGTGTAGACTCTCAACCATTCCGGTTCAGGATAACGCTCGTTGATAGTTGCGTAGGAGAAGCTCCTAAGGACATCGCAGCTGGTATCAGACTTCCGCAGAGTAGACAGAAGGTCCGTGGCAATGTTAAAAGTACGGCAATCTAAAGGACAGCGAGGAGTAGGCAAATCCTCGCACCCAAAGTTTAGGCCATAGTAGTCCTTTAGGTTTAGTACTTCCTGCAGGTAACCTGCCTGAGTCTTTAGACAGCGTTGCCTGGGGCTTTCCCTGTTCCAGAGAGTGAGATATCCAGGAGTTCTCAGAATCCTTTCCCAAAGCACCAGAGCCTTTTCTTGAATTGTTTTAACCAGTGGCTAGTTTTCGGTACAAAGAAGCATAGCATCGATGGGGGTGGTTTTTACAGCACCGGTGATTAGGCGAAGAGCTTGGTTATGAAATTTCTCCAAAGAACTCTGGACTTGATTTGATGCACATATCAGGGGTTCACAGCAATAAGTAATTAATGGTAGGATGAACGTTTTGTACGTGGTGTTGAGAGTTGACCTAGAACATCCCCATTTACTTCCCGCTAGTCGCTTTAAGATGGAAAGCCTATCGGTGGCCCTATCAATTATAGATTCCGAGTGCAATTTCCATGTGAGTTTGCGGTCAAAGATTACGCCTAAGTAGGTGAAATCAGCTGTTGTTTGAACTTTTTCAACACCGTATAGTAGGGATAAGTCTAATTTCTGGTGGGCCAGAGAAAAACTTTGGTAACATGTTTTGGTGACATTAACTTTCATGTTATTCTCCAAACACCATTCCCACAGCGAGGAGAGGGCTTGGTTGAGTGTTTTTTCTGTTTGTGGGATAAGCCTCTTTTTAGGTGCCACTGTCCATAAAAGAAGATCATCGGCATAGAGTAGGCATTCAACACCAGGGATTGATTTCAGTTTCCGGACAATGTCGTTGATGTATACATTAAAAAGAATGCAGCTTAGAACTGCTCCCTGGGGAAGACCAGTCTGGAGGACACCATATTTTGATAGGACTTCTCCGTATCTGACTCTGCAGAGACGTTGACTTAAGAAACTCTTGATCCAGTTTAGCATATGGCGATGTATGCCAATGTTGTAAAGTTTAAGTAGGAGATTTTCCTTCCAGACTGTGTCGTATGCTGATTTCAGGTCGACGGCAATGGCAGTAAGTACTTGTCTAGTGTCCAATGCGTCTTTTATCGCTTGACTGAACAAAGCAACATGATGGGAGGAGGACCTGAACTTTCGGAAGCCTGCCTGTTCTTCCGAAATCAGCGAGTTAGCTTCTAGGTACCAGTTTAGTCTGTTGTAAATCATCCTCTCCATGGTTTTACTCATAAGGCTAGTTAAGGATATGGGTCTGTAACTGTCAATCTCTTCAGGGTTTTTGCCTTTCTTGTGGATGGGAATGAGTGTTGCCTTGCGCCATACTGCTGATACTCTGCCAGAACTCCAGATTTTATTGAAAAGTACAAGGAGACTGGTTTTAGCGTTTTGTCCTAAATGCTTTAGAAATTCTGAGTGAATGTTGTCTACCCCAGGAGATTTACCATTTTTCAGACTATTTAAGGCCATATTTAATTCATGCATTGAAAAATGGGAATAGAAAATATCATTATTAAATTCTGGGTAAGCTTTGGGGCTGGACTGACATTGTCTGAGTTGACGCTTAAGCACCCTGGACGTCTTTCTAGCGAAGGCACATTTTCGATTCGCTTTGGTAAAATGCGACAAAAAACAACCAGCGACCTTGGCATCTGATGAAATGACCCTTTGGTTTATGCGGAAAGGTCGCTTGGCAGCTTGTGGTGCTTGGTTTTTTAGCCGAGAGAGGAATTTGTAAGTTTTAAGACTGTCTCTCTTGAAGTTAATTTGGGAAATAAAATTATGAAAACAATTTCTTTTGGCTGATAAGATGGATTTTTTCAGTTTTGCGGCATCTTTTCTCCAGTTTAAGACATCTGAGGCTCTCCCGGTGATGTCCGCTTTCCTTCGCAGACGGTCCCGTCTGTCTTTCTGTTCTTGAAGATCGTCATTCCAGAAACATTTATATCGTTTGACCCTTCCTCTTGGGATGGCCTTTTTAGCACTCTTTAAGATATTTTCGGTAAATTTAGAGCACATGGCGTCTGGGTGAGAATGGGGATCGAGCAGCTCACTTTGAGAGAGATGTTCCATCGTCTCAGTGAATAGTTTCCAGTTCGCCTTCCTGAAATTCCATGACACTCGGTATTTATACTCCGTAGGTTTGTTTTTCACTGGAAAAGATATTTCTGCCAGGACTTGTCTGTGGCCGGAACCAGGATCCTCAAGGACGCTGCGTTTTGTAAATAGACTTAGATCTGAAGACACAAGTAATAGGTCTGGATTCGTTTTTGTTCCATTGTAATGGATAAATGTGCATGGGTCGTCGCGGCTATATATTAGTTCTAGACTTGATGAATTTAGTAAGTCTTCCACTTCAGTCCCTGGGTGGTTTATGTCTTTATACCCCCATCTAGGGGAGTGGGCATTGAAGTCACCAATAACTATAGTGTTGGCAAGAACAGATGGCAGGTTGAAGTGAGGTTTGTTATTGGGGGGGGGGGGGGCTATAAATACTGTAGATCTTGAAAGCACGACCACTCTTCCAAACAGAAAGTTTAATCAATTCGGTCTTATCCTCCCCATCACTCATTTGCTTAATAATCTGAAAGTCAGAAGTGAGATGTCTCTTGACACCGGTAAGTATACCACTTGCCACTTGTCTAGTCTTTGGGAGTAAGTATAGGGAATAACCCAGAAACGAGTAATATCTAATGTTATCTTGAGTTAGATTGACTTCCATAATGGTGAAAACATCGACATCATGTGATATGAGAGTCTTGCACAGCTCAGCTTTCTTGGATTGGGACAGACCGCCCGCATTCCACTGTAGCACACGTAAAGACGAGTTACTATTCAGCCTGGGACCCATTGCCAAAATTGTAGATCATTTAGCCGACAGAGCGTTGCCCGGGGTGCACCACGTGGAGGTAGATCTACGAGCCCCCGAAAAGCAAAACTTTAAAGTGCTTTTTTTTTTGGATGATCAGTTTTCGGTGTTTATATGTTACTGGAAACGCTAAGGAATTTTTCTATTAAAGATACAACTTTCAATCAATATTATTTGCACTCAGGATAATATATTTAACAAAACTGTGCATTGAATAAGCATTTTATAAGTTACTAAAATTTTTAGAGCTTGTTAAACCTTTAAAAACAAAATGTTCTAATAATTTTTTTTTACATAATAGTTCACAAAATATTTTCAAATCAATATATAAGAAAATGAATGCACAGATTTTTAGAGGTAATTCTTGTTATCATTTAGCAAAAAGAAATTATGAGATAAGTGTAAAACAAAAAAGCCTTAGGGTTTTTAAAAAATTGAACTTTCCTTAAATTTTTCAAATTTTCAGAAAAAGTGAGCAAAATTTTTAATGTTTGAAAATAAATTATTGATTGTTAAATAAGTGCAGAAACAAAGGTTTCAAAGAGTTACGCTTTTCACGTAAATTATAGAAATTTGTTAGAAAGGTACTGTAACCCCTTAACCGAAATATCTGGTGTAAAGTAACACATCACTTATGGAAGGTTATATTACGATAATGTATAACATTTCACCATAAGATAATGTATATCATTCACCATAGCATAACATTTCATCAATTTCTGTGTAAGGTTACATCAGAATTCTCCGTTAAGAGAGAGAGAAAAAAAAAGCAATCTTCGGGCTGCAAGATTACTTAATACTCGTCGGATTCATGCTTTCACACGCCGGCCACCTCGTCTAGTGGTCAGCGACGTCTGAGCGTGATGCGGTGGCCCCGGGTTCGAGTCCCGGCTGGAACATAGGCGTACTTTCTCTCTCTCCTGTCATTGTCTTTTCCGTGTGTGTGTGTGTGTGAAAGTGAGTTATGAATGGATGGCCTACCCTATGAACGGGTCCTTATGGCATGTGTGTTGAGCTTAAATCGGTCTTCCACCTAAATGGTGCTCTTAAAAACGGAAGCAGTATCTTATTCCTGCCTTAAATCGAGCAGATTTCATCTACTCGGGCTCGGATACCCGAGTGGTATTAGAAACAACAACAACATACTTTCACACTACCAATCGGATTAACACAGATTTGTACGTTATTTTAATTACACACAAGAGGATAAAGCCCCACTGCAAGATTACTTAATACTCGTCAGTATCATACTTTCACACTTGTTTCCATTTACCTCTCCGTCTATATGATAGAAAGATACATTTTGAGGTAAAAGGAAACATGATTTCGTTTGCAAACAAATAGGTATTTAGTCAAAATTTTTACGTCTAGTTTATCCCAGAGAGGGCAGTCTTGCGTGTAATGCAGTTTTATCTTTCAAATTATTCAAAAAATAAAAAGGGAATGATTTAAAGTTCTTGCATGAAATTTTTGTATCCTTTTACTTCAACTGATCGTACCAAGTTTTTTTTTCGGTTGTAGCTGTTCAGTGTGCGAAGTTTCTGTTACATGACAAATATTTGAAAAGTAATCTAGTTCGTTCCACATGATTTGTAGTATCGTACCATCAATGACTCCTAACACTGAACGAATACAGAGCTTGAATTCGTTGTAGGAGTTTCGACAAGGGTGGTCGAACTACCTTTGACGTAGCTACATAAAAACAAATAACATGGCGAGTGGAACAAACTTAATCACGGATTAAAAATTTGTTGCATAATAAAAGACTCGCGAATTTTAACTGATTAAAAAAAAAGCCTTGATATACGTTTTTTTTATTTTGTATCCGAATTATTTTAATACGTTAAATAGTTTGAAAAAGAGAAACTTTTAAAATCTGGTCATTAATTTGAGCTAGCTCTATATTTCAAGCCTGTTTTATTTACTTTATTCATTAAACAAATACAGCCTCCTCTCCGAATTGATACATATTTTTCTTACTTAAAATATTGTACAAGGATTAGATTACTAATTTGCAAATAATCTAAAATAAATAAATTAAAAAAAAAATAAATAAAATAAATAAATAAATAAAAAATAAAATATAAATCATATGTGAATACGTTGACATTCTTGTATCATCCTTTAGTTCATTGACAAACTGAACCCATGTTATTGCTAAAAAGTTTAAAAAATGTTTTAGTTATAATTAATCAACGAAAGCTAATTATAATTTCTACAATCAAGTACAATGATATTTACCAATTTTATTTTATGTAGCTTCAGTACGAAAAATATGCGGCACAACTTTTCCCAGTGACCAAAAAAAAAAAAAAAAAAGGAAAAAAAATCATAAAAACAACCAACATTGAACACATTATTTATTGCATTTCATTAAGTAATGAAAACAGCAGTTTCAATGTGTAAATCAACAATTTTACGCTTATTCGTGTATATGGATTCAAAGCCTTATATGAATTTTACAATTTATAATTACTAAAATGTATTTTCTTCCAATTCAGAAGAATTCAAGCAATTTTTTATGCGAAGAAAATAGCATCAATAAATTTTACTTCATATAATTCATTTTTTTTTCTCCTTCTTCACATTAACTCACAATAAGTAATTCACAAAGAAAATAAATATTTCATTTTTCCAGTCGTCTTGAGATTAAAAATTACTACATGCATTTAACTTCTTTATGCAAACCACTAAAAGTACGAAGTTTTATCTCCGTAAATACGATTAAACAATTTATTATATTAGTAACAAAAATTATCTTGTTTAAAACAATATATTAATGTATTTACATGTGTTTACAATTTGACATGAAATTGTAGTATAGTTTTCTATATTTCTTTCCAAGATTATTGCATGGGTCTGCATATTGAAAGCTAACTACAGCATCATACAGTGAAGCACCGTTTATACGTTTCTCTTTTATACGTTTTTATAATTTATGCGATTTTTTAATCCGTCCCGGCTTAGTCCAAATGTATAGTATTAACGTATACCTATCATACGTCTTTGCTTTGTACCCTTTTTTCGAACAGTCCCTTCAAAAACGTATAAACGGCGCTTGTTTCAATGAATTCAAAAAAGAAAAAGACGCATTAAAGATTTAGAAGAACGTTGCCATTAAAAAATAAAAAAGGGCAATTTCGTTAAAAACAAAAACAAAAACATTAATTGTTGCACAAACCAGCCTGCAAAGACTTCAATTACCTTAGAATCTTATTTCGTTGTATGATTTTTACAAAAAGTACAGACTCTACTTCTATGAAAAACAGTTAAATTTTAAAGATTTCCAGAAACTGTTTATATGACTGCTGTTTTGGTTCCGAAACGGACGTATCTTACCAACGCCTCCTAAATACTAAATGCCTGCAACTTTCTGGTTTTTAACACAGAGTAAAATTTCGTTCCTGGTTCCCAATACGCTGCCATCTACCGGAGTTCTTCGAGAAAGAGAAATTAACGATTGGTTCATTTCTAAATTTAAGCTTAAAAATCAACCAATCAAAAAATTTAATTCAAATATTGTTTGGATCCATCTCCAATAGCTGCAAAATACCATTGGTTCACAAAGCACTGCCATCTACCGGAGTTCTTCGAGAAATTAATGATTGGTTCATTTCTGAATTTAAATTTAAAAATTAACCAATTAAAAAATAACAACGGCATTATCGGATTGCTGCAAGGTGGCGCTTAAAGTGGAACCAGTAACAAAGCAAATGAACTAGGCATTTAGTACAGAAAATAACAACGTTACGAATGCACAAATGAGCAGGGATACTGCAGACACGTGTTTCGGCGTTACAAGGAACGCCTTTATCAATGCATAAAAGTTGTGAACTTATGGATGCACAAACATCCGACAAAACGCCTTGTAACGCCGAAACACGTGTCTGCAGTATCCCTGCGCATTTGTGCATTCGTAACGTTGTTATTTTCTGTACATCTATAGCACAAAGGTATTTGTAACTTTAGGCATTTAGTATTTAGGAGGCGTTGATCTTACGAGATACTTCTGTTACGGAGAAAATAAGATTATTTCCATATTTTTCTGAAAATCTTCAAAATGTAACTGCATTTATATTAAAGTAGAGTTCATGTTCTTTATAAAATTCGTGAAATGAAACAAGGTCTTAACGCATTTCTATCCACTGCAAGCTGTTTTGTGAAAAACTGGTACGTCTGTTACTGAAGATTTGCCCAGCTGACATTGGTTCATGTACACAAATTTTAATACAAATTGCTGATAAAATTAGCACTTCACTTTAAAATAAATAAACCATTTGATGGCTTTCAAATTTAACAATATTTAAGCCAGTTGAGCACCATTTATTCTCATGATTACTGTTAGCATAAATTTATTGCTTTTTCAAAATTTAAAAGAGGAATATTCCTACAGAGTACGTAACATCATTCTAAATTTTAATTCGTTTAAGTATTTCGTAAACCTGCCATACCTTTACACATATATTAACATGTTCGTGTATAAGGAGTTACTTTTATTCTTGAGGTTTTCCTCGAGGTCATTTATATTATTCCTTGGCGAATTTAAACTCTAGGGTAGATAAGGGCACGTTTACGAAGTACCATTTTTTTTTCGAAACGTGTTATAATTGCTGTGTTATCAGTAGTGACAGACTGATGCTGATCCCTAGCAAGTACTGTCACAAGTTTTTTTTTTAAATCCTTTGAGTTTTGGTATAGCATTTAGGTAAAATAACCTGTTTCTGCCCATTTGAGTAAATTTTGTGCTGAACTTATTCAAGCTTATTGTGAACTACAAGTGCTTAGATAAAAATAAACAAATATATGAGCATTAGCAAAACTTTATAATTGTTTGAGAGCAGTATTTGTATGAGCAAAACTTTTATTAAATTTCTTTGCACGTTAAAAATAAGTCCAAACAAGGCAACATAGCACGCTTACGCAAGTTTTTACAAAGTAAACGTGCCATTAAAGCTTTTTCGAGCCGTACTGTGTCAAATCGTTTTGGTATTTTCTGGCTATTTAGTTTTGCAAATTATCATTTAAGCATTAATGGAGTAACATATTCGTTTCTAGTAGCTTACAATCATAGTTATGTCTTCATGCCCACTCTGCTTTAATATTATAGACAATTCTGCTCATTATAAATATTCTTTATTTTATAGATGGTAAGACATGTTTCAAAAACTAACATGCCATAAAAATCAGTTAGATGTCAAAATAATGAAAAATGCAGTTCTATAAGTGAGACTTGGTCAGTGAGTGAGACTGCGTAAACATGCTCTGGGTACGGGTTAGGTTTACGCAATATACATTGACTTAATTTTTTTTTTTTTTTGACGCTTATATACTCATACAGGGCAGAAACTGAATGCACAAACATTAACTTTATTAGCTGCTTTATAAGATCATAACGTCTGAAATTCCCTAAATTCAAACATAAAAACTAGAAAATTTATTGAAAAAAATCCGCATAAACGTGCCCCTGTCTACCGGACGGAACATGAATTTCTCTTTAATAAATATTAAGATTCATGAGCAAAGAATGCAATTTCAATTTCAAGAAAACCTTTTTCTTTCCTGACCAAGAGAGTTTGAGCATTTATCATTTTAAATATCTCCGTGAGCATTTGTAATATCCTTCTTATGCTTCTTTAAGAATGTAATAGCTGATTTTTCAAATTTCATTCCTATTTCTCGAATCCCATGCTTTTTAAGTTTAATGTTGTAAGCACATGATCAGACATAGCAATCGGTTGAATACAGTAAGAACTATTTATTTCCTTTGTTTCTAAGTATTAAAAGTAGTATCACACGAATAAAATCAGCTTAACAATGAAAGTCTCGTACTGTTTTTAAAAACAGTCTTTATTTAAAATTCCAAATTGCATTTTTATTGAAAAAAAAGAAGGAAAATAATGATCTACTCTATTGCTATATTTTCTCTTAAAATAAGTTTTATTATTAAAAAAAAAACCTTTTGGTTACATTTTAACCGCATTTCGATACATTTTATGGTCACAAAATTTTTGAAAGTTATGATTTCAATATGCAAATAAGTATCACTTGAAACCATTAAACTCCCCTTAATTTGATTTTAACATAGTGTATTAAGTATGATAGATTAAGTAAAAGTAATTTCTGAACTGCTCAACAATGCAAAAATAAATAAATAAAAAATAAATAAATAAATAAACTGCTTTGAGCAAAGTTTCGATTTCCCCTCAAAACGTTTAACAGCTTATACAGAATATTCAATTACAACGATATGAAGTTGATTACGTAAGCGGAAGCTAATTTAAAGCCTAAGCTATAAACAACATTTGTTACTTGCCTAAGAAACTATTGAACTTGGACGTGTATCTTAGTTTTATTAACAAGACAATGAGCTCTTCAATTTCATAGTAATCTAAAACAATATTAACAAGCACATTGTGGAACGATACAAGAGAGAACAACAAATATTGCCATTTTAATTACACAAAAGTACAAAATAGTGTGCGTAAGAATGAAATTAAATGCATATATTTTCTTTCGTGTAATGAACTTGTTGTTACGATGTAAAACCATATCCAATGCATCCAGAATTTCTAAATTTATCCACAAACAACAATTTATTCTTTAGCAAATACCATTTTTTAAAATGTAGATGCATTGAAGTCGTTTTTGAAGAAAATCAATACTATTTTTTAACGATTGTAATCTTATTCAACTTTAGGGGAAAATATGGCGTCGGTATTAGCGTTTTATACGTTAGAAAATATCTAATACATTTTTTACAAGCTGCCGGTACCAGCTTATTGCTCACAAAAATTAGCTTATCAATGTGATTATGTAATGTATATATTCTTTGAGCTGTATTGGTAGTAATATAGCGTGCGAATGAAAATCATGGTTACGTCATCAGAAATGACATCACACAATCTAGCCAACGCCTACGCATGTGCGTACAGTTCGATGTTCGTCCAACCATGAATGGAATATCTGAGCCTAGTAGATAACAAATCGCACGCGCGCCAAAGAGGGGGGCGGGGGTTAAAATAGTTCCCTTTATTGAGACGGAGCAATAAGCGTACTTCAATCCTTCCAAAACTTTAATATATTTTTATTTTTTCATTTTCCTAAAGTATCTTTTCTTTCACGTAAATCACCTGCATAAAATGAAATTTTCATTAAAGTTTCAGAGGAAGAGCCGAAGAAATTTCCTGAGAACAAGTTCCCATAGGAACCAAGTAGTATGGATTAAGACTGGATTATCTTATCATATATAAGGTTATTTTCATAGAAATATAACATTGCGACAAGCATTTCAATTTCTTTAAGGAAAGTTGAGAAAAGACAGAACTTGATGTTCGTATGAAACGCTATTTAAAAAATGCTCAATATTTAAAGGATATATGCAGCGCTCATTACACTACTGCTTACTCTATCCTCAGTTAAAAATTTCATTTCAAAGTTTAATGATAACCTCCCTTACTGGAATCACTTTGCTGTTATTGATAAATTTTTCAATTTTTATTGACTGCAGTTGGTTACGGTAGCTGGTTTTACAGTGTATATCAGATGAGAAATAAATTAAAATGAATCAATAAATGAAAAAAATTATCACAATGATTGCCATCGCTGTAGCATCGAAATTAATACGGTGGGATGTTGTCGACCAATAATAGAATTGCAATAAACTCATTAAAGCAATATTACACAGTTGTATGAATGGACTATTCAAAAGAGAAGTACGTGCCGAGCCAATATTTATAGGGTTTTTTCTTCAAGTATTATATTATATAATAAACTTGTTATATTATATAAAACTTAAGAGAGAATATGATCTAAAGTAATTATGGAAAAAGAAATGAATGGAGATTTTAGTCAAAAGAATTTATGTACTAGTTTTGGATGTCAGAATAGAAATAAAAAATATTATTGAATGTTTTAATAAGTGTATATTAAATATAATGTTATCACATTCACAAACAGACACGAACACACACAAAAAATTGTCTATCACAGATTTCTATAAAACCAAATGCAAAAAAGATTTGCTTTCCTTAAATTTGGAATGCTGTAACACCGTATATATTATTAATCTAGCCTGTTCTTCTGTCACTAAGCGAGATCTTCCTTATTCCTTTTAAAAATCCTTTGATTTCACCCCTCATTTTACAATTTATTGTGCCGGCTAACGACGAAATAGACATACGGTCTAAAAAAAGTTATTATTTTCGGATTTTATTTTAACTACACAAGACTTTTGAAATGAATGAGATTCATTTGGATTCAGTTGGATAGAGTGTCGCGCTAGAAACGCGAAGATTGTGGGTTCGATCCTGCCTTGGGTGTTTTAATTTTTTTGAATGACTTTTTTCTCACTGTTAATTCTGATTCAAATTTCAAAAATTTTGAAATGTAAACTCACTGTAGGATTTTAAACCACAGTTGTACTGTTGCATTAAAACTGGAATCCAGTTTACGTAGGATATTTTGTAATTTGTGTTTGTTTAGTCTTATTTGTTCCTTTTATCTCTTTTTATTTATATTCGTAACTAATGAGCTTTTTTTTTTCAGCGAGAGCGTTGATGAATTGTTGAAACGAACTAGTTCTTTTGAGTGAGCGAGTAACTCTGAGTCACTCCCTCAACTGCATTGCTCTGCCTACCACCAGTTGAAACAGATTCGGTCATGCTTGTTCAAACTTTGAATTAGATTGTGGGAAGGATATTTTTACTAGAGGGCTCAACCCCTGTTCTCAACGCTTGCCAATGCCCGTTCTTTACCATTAGCGGCTTGCAAATCAACCCATCTTCTTTGACACACTATATTGCGCTATGCCCCCTACTCTTACCCAGGTAGCACAAATAACCTTTAAACGTTTTATAAACGTTTTTAAGCGGTTGTTACAACGTTAATAGCCATTTTACAACCGTTAAAAAACGAAGTGTGCTTACTTGGGTTAGTCTTCGGCGGCTGCATATTGGCGATATTTCGCCAAATTTGGCATGAAAATGAGCAATTTCTCCCCAATTTCGGTGATTGAATTTGTTATATGTCGTCTTATTCAGCGCCATCTCACCTCACGATGACTTTAATAGTATCAGTTTTTAATGATATAGTTTTTAACTTATTCCCCGGCACGCATATAAATTTAGAGGGATGAGACCAAGCGGAATAGTTTCTATATTTAATGATGCCTGTATTGCACTTAACAGACCGTATTAAGAATTGACAGTCCGTAAAAGATATGATTACTGGCACACACAGACACCAAGCACACTGACTATATTCACAATTAATTTAATCCGTGGTCGTATTTCGTTATGTTTTCTTCAATAATAATTTTTAAAAATAAAAGTGTTTTTTCTTGTTTTTTTTGTATTATGCTGGGCTCTTCTCTTTTGAATGTTTGCATTACCGTTATTGCAAAACTCCACCATTTCCACACCTTCGGTTAAGTATATTGAAGCAAATGATTTTGTATTGCCACATTTAGAGTTATTGTGTTTCATTAAACTAAATAATCTTTAGTTTCTGGAATACGTGACACACACACAGCTCCTGTCAACAAAACGGCACTTGATATAATGATTGGAATGACTTTTGAAACTTCTACAGCACTTCCAAAAGTTATATTACTTAAGATAGCTGAGAGGCGGCTTACGGCAGCAAATATTCCATAACTTGTAGTTCTGAAAAACAAACGTGAGATATATCAATAACAAGGACTAAAAGCTGATTAGCAACATTTGATAATTTACTATGCGTATTTTTTACAAGTTCTGATCCAATAGTTCGAGTTTTAGAAGTTTATGAGAAATTGGAGTAGGGTATTTTAACAACAGCCCTCCATACACATGTTATAATCTGAATCCGAAATCAGAAAATGTCTGAAAAAATTCTTCCGACGAGAATGGATCACTGGCAAATGCGCTAAGTTCAAAATATAATGTAATTCCGGAGTTTGTGCTCTTGAATTTGATCCATTTGCGATGCAGCAAAGCAGTAGTGGCCCGAGTCCGATTTGACTCTTAAAATACCGCG
>JAXGGA010022593.1:0-14739 GCA_038373865.1 Uloborus plumipes
CGCCCCAGGGGAGGGTGGGGTGATTTTTGCGCTTAGTCAACAATGCGAAAAATTAATTCATTAAAAAATCGCTTTCACGCTATTTAATTATCAAAACAGCTGAAAACTTTCAATGATTTGAAATTTTTAACTGTTGCCAATTTCTTTTTACTAACAAATAAAATGTTTGCAATTAATCTAAACAAGGCTTTTGCAATGATTTCCAATTTCGCTCATTGATTCTGCATTTGCAGGGTTATTACGATAATTGGGAAATTGGAGCTGTCTCCAATTACTCGGGCGAGTACGTATTTTATTTTGTAACCGGAATTCATAAGATAGATATAGAAGAAAGTTTCGTGACGGCCACGACAGCTAGTTTTTTTTTTTTTTTCGTTCTTTAATGCTCTCACTGTATTTTCTTATTCTTCTATGTGTTGACCTTGTAGTGGCATGGATATTAGAAAAGCGATGCAATGACCTTTTTTAAGTAGGGTGAAGACTGCTGTTTATCCTTAATTTGGGCGGAGGGTTCCCCCGGGAAATTTTTTGAAAAATAGACTTAAAAATCTGCATTTTGAGGCCTTATATGAAGTAGTTGATATTGAAAATATGTGAGGAAAAACGAGGCAAACAAAAACTTTTTAAAAATTTTACACTCGATCGAAATAAAAATGGCTTGTGCTTCCAAAAATCGCTGACATAGACATTAATCAACAAGGAATAAGAGCGAGAGAAAAGAGGAAGGGGATTACGAATATTAAATCTGAGAAATTGCTGAAATGTTGCATATTTAACTAAGTTATTTTCAGGGGTGAAACTTGAAATAGCAATTAAGAACACCGACTTTGACCCTAGTGACCCAACTTGATATCTAATATAGGAAGAAATAGATCACTCTTTGCAAAAAAAAAAGAGTATAAAGGTAAGCAAAAAATAGTCATTTAAAACGCACTCATTAAAATTATGAAAACACAACTGTATAGCAAAAAATAGCAAACAACGAAATAAATGAAAATTATATAAATAAAAAAGGGAACACAAGGAAAAAGAGGGGAAAAAAGAAACAAAATTAAAACAAAAAAATGGTTAAAACAAATATCTTTGCTCAATCAGGAATAAGTTATATTACAATGACAAAGGTTGAAAAAATTCAAAGGTAAGTTCAAAAAAAAAAAAAAAAGAAAGAGAGAATGTATTGAAGACGTTCATAATCAAAATCATTAGTATTCTTTAGTTTATCGTAGCTTTTAAGTACAAACACGTTCTTAACAATATAATTAAGTACTACGCAAACTACGTAATGTAAAATAGTTTTAAAACATGAAAAAATTATGTATTTTTATTTATTATGCATTATGAGAGAATTTTAGTCATTAGCCTGCATTTAGCATTTAATTTCTCTTTGATGTGTTATGACTGACAAATGCTCGAAAAAAGCGCTTAAAAGTTGAAATTTTTGATTTAGGAAAATAAAAATTAATTCTGTACTAAAATCCATCTTTTATCACAAAAATTGACTTTTCACTGCACTACACAAGACAAAGAGATCGTCTTTTATCTTTCTCTCTCTTACAATGAGCCAGATTTTGTGAAAAAAGTACTTTCTAGTTAAAATTATTTTTTAATATAATAAGCAGTGACATATCTTTATAAAATTTATGCCTGAAAAAGTTTCACATGAGGCAACCAGAAGAAATGGGATGTACTCGTAAGTGCCAAAATTAAAAATATGGAATAGTAAAGTCAATCAATGGTAGGAGTAAGAAGTAAATGGTAGGAGAACCTCTGATCTCTTTTGGGGATAGAGATGGTACTAGTAGTCCTGGTAAATGCTGAATTATAGCATGACTCAGAAACCTTTTTCCAGGGAAAGCCTACCTAAGGTCTGATCTCTTAACGTGTTTCCTCAAAACTTGAATTTTTCCTTTGCTTCTCATTGCCTTATACAAAATAGCATGATCTATGTTTCCACACTTGTCCGAATTATTATTTTAGTAATACAATAATCATGGAGGGAGAAAGTCAGGATAAAATATGGCACACGGGGGGGGGGGGGGGCACACCCTTTAGGCAAGGGCGGCTCTAGCAGTTTTGCCGTCCCGGACAAAAATGCAAGAAACCCTATTGTTTCCCAGAATCTAAGTTGAAGACCTTTGTGCTAGATCAAGCGCATTTATATGCCTTGTTTCTCTCTACAATTTTCTCTCTACACAATTTACAAAACTTGTATCAGGCGCACCCCAGTGGGAGGATACGATGACCTCCAAAAAAAAATTAATGTTTGGCAAATTTTTACTAATGATTCGGAAAATTTGAAAATAGTGAGACAGTTTTGTAATATTACAATTATGCATTATTTTATTTATTTATTTATTTATTTTTCAATGATGTTTTATATCTCTTCTCAGCAGATATAAGTATTTATGCATGCACAAATTTTATTATTTTTTTCGTTTATTCCTTCGGTAAAATTCGGCGCTTCATTTGATAAATTGAGATTCCCCCCCCCCCCCCAAAAAAAAACTACGCTTTAGGCCCCCGAGCTTCTCTCAACAATTTTAAAATCTTGACGTTCTTAAAGTTATCTGCTGTAGTTAGTTTGTTTTTTAAAATGTCTCCATTAACAATTATAGTTTCTAAATATTCGTTTATTTAATAAATATGCAAATGCATTCGTTTGCTTTAATAGGCTGTGTTGAAATAGCCGAAAATGTTGTCTTGAAATGAATACATTAAAATAACACGCGCAAACATCGCTACATTCATACCTTACAGGATTCCTAAGTGTAAAAAGAATCAAATTTGTTAATTTTTTTGTACGTTTCTTTCCTTGAAAAAAATTTATTTATTATTCCAACCAAAAATTCCAACCCGAAAATTTGCCGCCCCGGACAGGGGTCCGGAATGTCCGCCGCTAGGGCCGCCCCTGCCTTTAGGGGCCTTTCATTTAACATTATTCGCAATCCTAAAGATTGTTTTGACTAAAAAAATTCCTTTCAGACGGTAATTCTGGTTACGTTAGTGGATAACCAGTAATGAAAACTGAAACAATCTTTTTCAAGATTTTCGTCCCTGTTTCGAAAAAAACAAAGAGCCAAACATTGAAAATTTTAACAGTGGGCCTATATTTCCTCCCCCCCCCTCTCAAACATGCGGGTATAATACTTAAATAAAATTAATGAAAAAAAAAACTGTAAATGAGACTCTGATTATGATTTTCGTTTCGATTTTACAAAACCTCAGGTTCTAAATTTTCAGTGTCCATCAAGTTGGGGTGGCACGTGCCCCCCCCCCCCCCCCGACGCTACGCTTATGGCACTGACCTCCCATTTGGGCACTCATGGTTATACATATTTTTACTTATTTTGCCTGCCAATAAAATCGCAAAAATAATTCAAGCAATGAGCATTTGATATAATTAATA
Organism: Uloborus plumipes; assembly: GCA_038373865.1. Taxonomy (NCBI): domain Eukaryota; kingdom Metazoa; phylum Arthropoda; class Arachnida; order Araneae; family Uloboridae; genus Uloborus; species Uloborus plumipes. Next base: position 3,407 of record JAXGGA010022593.1, read on the forward strand.
TGATATAATAGTGATATAAATACATACAGTCAATTGTGGTAACTTTGGCCTTTTAAGTAAAATTAACCCAACAAACAAAAAATTAATCAGTACTGCCAGTAATGATTAAGTCAGTGTTGCCCCTAAAAATGATGAGAAATAATCACTCTACTATGTCTAATATACTACAGCCTAGACCAGTTTCAGACCAGACCAATTTTCGGTTGTGAACCAATCTTACCTGTAGTGCTGAGTGTAAGACTTTTTCGAGCCAAAACAAATCTTAAAACTGTAGTACTTGAATATCTTCCTTTGAGTTTTCATATAAAGTTTCAATGAGAAAAATTAATAGTAGGATGAGTTTGCTACCCGGGCAAGGGTCTCAGCTAGGATCCGGTGATGGTTGCGTGCAAAAGGAAAACTTCCCCTACTTAAGGGTAACTTATCTGAAGGCTTCAAGTCCAGAGAAGAAATACACTTGGGGAATTTACATTTAAAATATAACGGGGCAAAGTGCAATATTTTCAGTTGGCAGTGCCCAGGACCGTCCGTCATTCAAGGGGGATAATTGTTAGCGCCCCCCCCCCCACCAGTGACTTTGAGAAATCAATGTATTAACAAACAAGTGAGCATGGTTTTCATTGTTTTCTGATGATATTTGGATTGAGTTGCACCTTTTGACCCCTCCCCTCCCTACAAATGTGACATGACGGGCTGACAGTGCCACCTATCCAGTAATGTTTTATCAATGTTCTTAAACTATAGTTGCTTTCAGTCAAAAAATAAATTGCTCTGAAGATCAAGACATAAAATAATGAAACATTTTCAAAATTTGATACACATAATTTATGGCTTATTAGAAACAATATTTATAACAAAATTTAAAAAAATGCAATTAATATTTTCAGTATTAGTTGTGGTCTACTGATGTCCAGTATAGTACTTATTAAGTTAATTTTAGGCATATTTTGATTCTAAATGTTTAATGCAATTTATCAGGTACATGTAAATCAAAGCATATAAGGATTTTAAAGTGCATTTTATTAACATTAATCATTAGTTTAAATTGTCCAGTTTTGTATGAAAGTTTCATTAGAAAGAGCTTAGAATCAGAAGATAGTAAAACTGAATATGAAATTTAATTAAATATGATCAGATTATTCTTCAAAAGTGGTTATAATAAAAAAAAATAAACAACTATTCTTCCGCAGAGTACATAGACTTAGGTGCGCCCTTACTCCCCTATTAATTTTTTTTTAATCCCCAATAAGTCATGGCACTATTTTCCTGAATTGTGCACCCTCAAACCTAGTGCTCCCCCCATCTTCGCGAAGGTAGGCTGCAGAGGCGCAACCTACACCACTAATTAGTCTTGAAGGAAATTCATTTCAATAAGGACTATTTTGGCAGACTAAAGTTTAATAAGCCAATTTTTATGAATATAATCATCTAAGAGCTTTGATACACAAAATAAGGTTAAACCATGAATATTAGAAAACATAATTTTTTATTGAAACATTGTTTTACAAGAATATGATGAATAGGAACTTCAAACTATACTACAGCCAAAGAAAAAAAAAGCATTCCAAGCTGAAAAATTATAAATAGCATTAAATGTACATACCAACCATACATATAAAAACAATAAACGTTTAAATCATACAAAGCACAATGCATACATCATCATCATGTGCCCCATTAGCAAATATAATAATAATAATCTAAGGACCCTTAAAACAATAAGAACATTTAAATCATACAAAGCACAATGCATACATCATCATCATCAAGTGCCTCATTAGCAAATATAATAATAATAATCTAAGGACTCTTCTCAGTAATTAGATCTTTTGATAGAACAAGTTTTGTTAACAAAAATGAGCAATCTTGTTTGAAGTTAAACAAGAATCTAAAGTTATATACCGCTAATAAAGTCAAATCATAAAATTAAAAAGATATCACTTAAAAAAAAAAAAGGTGTTCAGGGCTTTGATGTTAAATTTCTCAACTTAGAAGCCTTGGTATATTTGCAATAGTTTCACTTAAACAAAAAAAAAAATAAATAATTCATAATCCATTCCTATATATGAGAAACTATATGTACAAGTGGAAAATGTATGATATTTTTAAAATCAATGCATTAGTTCATAAGCACTTCACTGGACCTGTTGGGGCATTGGCTGTTGACGAACTGCATAAGGACAGCCAAGAAACTGATCGGAAATACGACCAGCTTCACGCAATCCACTTAAAAGTGCACCATGAACAGTAGCTGGATAGTTGCGAATTGTATGCTCCCCAGCAAAGAAAAGTCTAGGGATATTCACAGACTGGCTTCCCTGCATATTAGCAGGAGGCGAGACTGGAGTCGCTAGTACATCATAATCATTTCCGGATGAACCCGTTGCAACATATGAGTAAGAGCCTCTTGACCAGGGGTCAGCTCTCCATCTAGTAACTAGAGTTTCTTTTGGCTGAGGCACAGCCCCATTGCCAAAAATTCCTTTCAGAACAGCAATGCATCGTCCAACCACAACATCATCACTGACACTTTCCATAATGGCTGCAGCTTCTCCAGCAACCAAGGCAAGCAAAACTGGAGCTCTGTACAAATTCCAGAATAAAAACAATTCCCCTCTACTTGCTGTTGTACTACCTACATGACCAAACAGATTGGCATTTGGATCCCAAAATACACGATCAAAACACAGAACAACTTTATTGAGATTACCAAAGCCAAGTCTTTGAATAGGAGCTACTTTCCAATCTGGAAGAGGAGGTACAAATTGAACAGCATTCGATGATTGAGCATTTGACTGAATGGAGTGTTTTAGAACCCCAAGTGGAAGAGTACATAACACGGCATCTCCTTTGAAACTTACCATACCAGAGTTAGCTCTAGTGTTCATGGCTAAAACTTCCACACCATGAGGAGAATAGCGAATGCTCTTTACTGCCATGTTTAATTTGAGATCTAAACCATCTGCAAGAGCAACTGGAACACAGGAATATCCATTGCGAACAGTCATATGGCTTCCAGTAAATTCAAAATCATCATCTTGATCCCAATGTCGCAAAGAGAGATTATTTAAAGGAGTTGCATTGGCAAATTCTAGATTGGCAAAGTGCCAATCAAGAACCTGCCGATCTTTTGATGACAGGTATACATCACTGGGTGGAGATGCTTCCAATTCTTGTAATTTCTCTTCTATTTCCTTCTGTTGTTCAAGGTACTGATCCCATTCTTTACATGCTGCACCTATGTCTCTCATTTTACTACGAAGAACAAACTCTAATGTAATATCTTTTTGTTGTTTTGACTCAGAAAGTTCTTGGTAATGCTTACGCATTTCCTCAATCTGATCCTTAAGGTGTGACATTTTGTTCAAATTGGTTTTCAATTTCTCTTGAAGTTCCAAAATAGCTTTCCAATGTTGAATTTGCTTTTCTTTAACATGCTTTTCTTGTAATTTTATGACCCATTCAAGAGCTTGTCCAAGAGAAACAGGCTTATTTTGCACATAATTAAAGTCAAGTTGGTGAGATAAGTAAGAAGTAGCCTCTAAGAGTCTATTAAATTCTCTTTCGACCATTTCATCCTTATCTTTAGCCACAGTTGTACCATTAGATTCATATAGTGGACATTTTTGTCTTATTTTATGTAACTCCATGGTAATTTGTTTACTCACGACAGCAATAGGATTTCCTCCTAATCCCGTTACAACCATTGCTCCTAAATCTGCAATGAAATTACCTTTTCTGAAAGTAGCAACACGTCCCCCAACACGATCTCTTGCTTCTAACACTACAACATCCATACCAAACTGCTGAAGCTGTTGCGCAGCTGCTAGACCTGATATCCCTGCTCCAATAATAATCACCTTACCAACTTTCTTAACAGGGGGCATTTTTAATCTTTTATAAACTCCAAAATTGATAAAACCATAACGTTCAAGAAAAGCATGTATTCTCATAACCAACGGTCCATCACTATTAAAAGGCGGCTCCATTTGCATCAATGCGTTTTCAAAAAGCAGTTGCTGTTTAGGATTATCAAGCCACATTTGAAGCAAACGATTTCTAATATTGAGAAAAACTTTTTGGCTGCTTGACATTCCTTGAGCAATATCAGGAAAACAAGCAGCTTCTTGACTAGTCATTTTATCAAATGGCAGTCGACTTTGAAAGGCAGCACCTTCTAATCCTGTAGGATCATCTTGTTCACTGTCCAATTCATCAACATCCTCATTTAGATTTGAAGATGTAACAGGCTTTTCAATTTTGACTTTTTCATCATCAGAATTATTTTCTTCTTCTGATACATTTATAGGCTTTACATCTCCATCTTTAACTTCAGCTTTTGTGCGTTTCCTTCTTGTTGATCTACGAGTCTGTTCATCTCCACTGCCACTTATACTACTTTGTTTATCTTGTTCATAACTTCCATTCATACTTGTTTCACTTTCCATTGGACTGCATCGTCTTCTTTCTTCTGAAGTTGGTGTAGATGCCATTGTTCAATCTAGAATCAAAACAAATAAATTATTTATTTTATTCAAACATTCAGCTGCAAGAGAATTTGGGTCATATTACAAAGTGGGCTGACAAGTATAGCATTGTAGTTGGATGGTGTTATGCAAAAAGGAGTTAACCCACAAAACATAAAAAAATGAGTTATCCAACTGTGATGGTAAAATATGTTGCTTTCTACATTAAGCAAAAATATTTAAGCCCTATCAGCATTTCATGGCAACATATCATTGGTACATTAATATAGAGCTCCATGCTTTTTGCCAGAGTTTGTTGACTTTAAAGCCCACTATCTCAAAATCAGGTTTTTGAGGGTTAACTCCTTTTTGCATAACACCATCCAGTTAATGTTGGGAAATTTCAAGTGCTACATTAAATCATGGGAATAAGCATACAATCTATTGTTTACAAGGTTCAGTCGCTAGTCAGATGATGTTTCGGATCTAGAGGTATCAATTAATCAGGACTAAGAAAAAAGAGCTAATCAAGTTTAGTCAACAGCGTAAACAACAATTAAATAAGTCACTGGATTTGATTTAAAAATTTACCTGTGGTTGTAGTTTTATATTTATGTGAAGACTATTATGACCCCCACCTTGCCCTTCCAGAGAAGGTGGCTGCTGGCTGTACTAGTGATAAGAATAAACTCTTACCTTTCAATCAGTTCTTAACAAGGAAGTTACGCCAGATTTGCTCTGCTATCATGACAATATAAATTTATAGAGAAACGAACTACACGAAGAATGTATTATATCATTGCTTAAGAGCAACAGTATACTATCTTCAGGTATGTCATTTGGAAGTTTTCCAGGGAAGGGGGGAGGGGTCACAGAGTCTGTCCTCAATGCAAATTGCATCGAAAAGCCACCAAAACTATAACTATTTGTTCGCAAATGCATACATTTCTCTAAGTCTGAGCGAGATCAATTGCTCCCTCCTGACATCCCAAACAGACAGGACTGGCTATCTTACTATTGTTCTGAAGCTTAAATGCCTTATTGTTACTTTGTGATAAGGAGATGAAAAAAATAGTTGAACTTGTACTAAACTATTGGTATGGACTCTTATCAAATTCAATTAAATTTCTTACACTGGAATATCTATCTATCTATCTATCTATCTATATATATATATATATATATATATATATATATATATATATATATATATATATATATATATATATATATATATATAATTTTTTTTTAATATTTTTATTTTCAAATTTGCATACAAAAACAAGCGTTAAGACATTTTCTCTATCTATTTCAAGTTCGAGAATTATTCAAAAATATTTTAATGATAAAATTAATACCAATGAAGTTTTTAAATTAATATTCTAATTTAGCTCTCAATTGTGTCATGTACAAAATTATATTATTTTTAGTATACTTTTTGATATACAGGCATTAATTCCTAATTTTTGCCAGTTTTTTCCATTTTTGCCGGTTCTTACTAGTTTTTGCCTCTGCCCTGGCAAAAGTACCATTTGCCGGCAAAATGCCCAACCCTAGAACTGGCTATAAATGTAATTGTATCTAAAAACAAAAAACAAGTAAAAATTACATTTTTCCTACTAGTTCACTAGATAAGTGGCAAATCTTAAAGCAATACACTTAATTCATCAACCCTGCCCCTGATTTTATGTTTTTCCACTCAGTATGTTTTTTTTTAAATCTCTGTTCCGACAGAAAACGTAAAATCAGGGTTCCACTATACAAAATAGGATAAAAACATGACAGAATTCATTTTAATAGAATCTTTGTCTTTTATGCAACAATGAAAGTTTGTTCAATGATAAAAGATTTTAAAATATTTTGGATTGTAAACTCATGGACACTAGACAGAGCAAGTTTTTTTTTTTTTTTTTTCGAGGCAGGGAGAGGCATGTTTTTAATGATTTTTAAACTATAAGAATTTTCTACTAAAAGATAAAAATGGGTGATCCTGCAGTGGGCTAAAGCACATCAAGGGCTGTAAAGCTATATAAAAGAACGATCTGGGTTGTCTATTCAAAATCAGCTTTCATTTTCTCTGACTTTTTCACGTTTTTCACTAATTTTTCCTAACCAAGATATCTACTAATTTAAAGTTCTGAAATCTATAACTTTGCATGACTTCTGCTTGACTCACTTCCGCGACTCACAGGAAGCAATTTTCTAGAAAAAACTGTTTTCATTAAAGTACCGATACCTGTGTTTGTGCAAAGAAAACTGCAACTATCTGATTTATACTCAGCACATATGCTTCTAAAAAGTCAAATTGAAGTGCAACATAATATGATAATTTAATATTATAACAAAAATATTTTTTAACTCTCACATAGAATGCAATTGTATTTTATGAATAAATCAATTGTAAATTCCTTAAAAATATCAAAATATCATTGTCTCGAACAAGATTAAGTTTTTATAACTACTCGATGTTGGCCAAGTACCTGTTCAAAATTTTGCTGCGTACTAAGTACTTGGCAAATTGGCTGAGTATTTACCGGGTACTCAGTACGACACTATCTAAGAGGATTCTAGTTTTTTTACTAGGAAGCTAGGTTTCTCATAAAATTGTTGGAGGAGAGGGGTATCGCTATTGGGGGGCCATCTCAAGCTTAATTTTCCAGAAGAGTATACATAAGTGTGATAAACTCTGAAAGGACACAGAACTATGAAAGCTACACACAAACAGAATTATCCAGAATCCCTAAAAAAAAGGGTTCCAAAATGGCAGGTCTGCTTTGTGAAACAAGTTGCTATGTTTAGGCGTATGTTGCAAAAAAGTTTCCAGGGGTCTGTCCAGGATTTTTCACAGGGTCCGTTTTTTGTGAAAAACTGAATAATTTTGTGAAAAACCAAATAATTTTGTGAAAATCAAACAATTAAAAAAAAGCAAAAAAAAAATTTTTTTTTTTTTTGAATTTAATAAAAAATAAAAATAAATTTCATTTATTTTCCTCTTGAAACAGCGTATTAAAGATCAAAAATGTGAAAAATCCGATTCGTGTAGCGGATGCAAAGAGACAGAGGCGTAGTAAGGGGTGGGCGAATCGGGCGACCGCCCAGGGCCTCGCGCCTCTCGGGGCCTCGCATCCCACTTTGCCCCGAATTTTTCTCCATTCGAACTTTGTTCCGAGACAAAATTTTACAGAGTATTCCAGAATCATACAGTTAAAAAGACTATTTTTTCTCTTTAAAAAAAAAAAAAGTTCCTTGCTCCGAACTTCTGTCCGATCCAAGTTTTTCTGAACTTTCGGCGCGCTCTCTCATTCACTGTTTACAGTTTTGGCTGAATCTTCATCTGCATTTAATTGAATAATATCTGGGACCCGCTCACCTGGTTAGGGGACCAATGTGTTACTATTTTTTTGTTATTTTTTTTTCAAGGCGATGTCATAGGGCCATAGGGCCCCAAAACAGACTAAAATCGAAAACACGGATATATTGGTTTCAGAAATTTCCAACTGTAACTAAACAAAACATTTTTTTTTTAAACTCAGGGCCTCATTTTAAAAAAAATGCCCAAAAAGCCTGGTCTACAGAGCCTGATTACTGACTAGGCCGCCTGCTTTTTAGGGGCCCCCAAATAGTTGAAATTGATAAAGCTAATTGGGGAAATTATAAGGCTGACTAAATAAAAACGCATAAGCGTAGAGTTAGGGGGGAGGGTGCCCCCTCCCCGAACATGCTGGACACTCACTCTTTTAAACATGACGTTTTCCGAAATCAACACGAAAATCTTAGCTAGAATATCATTTGTAGTTTTCATTGATTTCACCTTAGTAGAATGAGGGGGGGGGGGTACATGCCCTCTGACAAAAACTTCAATATTTGACGCCTCAATGTTTCCAATATTATGACGAAAATCGTCAAAAAGAATGCTTCCGTTTATGTTACCCACAGCCAGAATTATCGCCTGGAAGAGTGTTTTGGTCAAAAGAGTCCTTAGGATTGCCAATAATGTTAAAAGCAAGGCCTCTGTGGGATGTTCTTCCCCTCGCTGCGCCAGATTTTATCTTGACCTTCTCCATGTTTGTTGCGTTAGTAAGATAATAATTTTAGAAGTGTCAGGGTTCGTACATTCCGCCAAAACTCCTTCATTTAAGTTTTTTCTTTTGAAGGGCCCTTTAAGTTCATGCATTTTGGAACTAAACCCTTCAAAACTCCTTCTTTTTATATTTAGGACTATATTATCTTCCTCTGTGAGAGTTCTAGACAAATCAATTTTCTTACTTTTCCAATTAAAGAAATATTATTTTTGACTTTGCATATTGCAATTAAAGCATTAATTTACCCACCAAAACCTTCGCACTGAAATTCAAAAAGCAGACCTACATTGTCTCATCAAATCCACTGCCATAGGATGAAAACAGAGGTTCCAAAGAATCAATTACAGAGCCTTTGTTTTGGTTATATTTAGCTTAAAATTCCTCGTTCATAAAAGTAGCTGATTAAAGCTAGCATATTTGAAAGGTACGGGCAAATTATTTTATTTGGCTTCCTTCTTGAACTTTTCACTAGTCAAGAAATCTATATTTAAACATCTGTTGGAAAAAAGTCCTCATCTTTCCAGATACTAAGTCTGATGGTTCATTTGTTCGGGCCAAGAAATTTTAAGTTTAATTCTCAAGCTGTTTTACTGCACCACACTCCCAGTAGTGAAAATGAGTTCGTTTATTAGTTATAGTGATAAAAAAATAATCATGTAGATTTTATATGCAAAGTGATCGTATTAGAAGAAAATGACTTGGAAATAGCAATTTTGAAATGGTAAAAATAGTTCAAAATCTCATTTTGCTCCTTCAAAATTCCTCCCCAAAAGTTCATTTTTGTTTTTAAAATTAAGTACGAGCCTTGAGTGTGGAATCATAAAATCATGCTAATTTATATGCTTTTTAATGCATACATTTGAAAATTTAGGTACTACTTACACACCAGAAAATAATTCTAATTTGAAAATACTATTTTCATAAATTCTGGATTATAAAAGAGAGAGAGAGTGAGTGAAATAAATGAAAAAATACTCTATCCCTTTTATATAATGGAATTCAATGTAAAATGTAAATATTTATAATTAAATATGAATTTCAGCATAGAATTAATTATCTTTCTTCACAATTCAAAAATTTCAATTTGTCATGTCCCCCTAAAAAGAGGTCATTGCATCACTCTTCTGATACCCATCCCGTCGCAAGGTCAAATCCAAAAAACGACGTGAGCATTGAAAAAACGCGAAAAACCAGGGGGTGTTGTATCAGCGCAAAATACACATAAGTTGGAAAAATGGTCTGTTTTGCAATCGAATAAGTTGTTCGAAATACAAAAAAAGCCTGTAATATCTTAGGAACTAGTTAAAACTCAATCCAGCCCAGGTGGTAACTGGAAACTGAGATAAAACATTAAATAAATTATACGTGCAATTCATTGTAAAAGTAAGAATGTTTTTTTTTCTTTCTTTTTTGAGCAAAACCTAAGTGAAAAATCTGTTAGTTTTTGTGAGGGGCTGGGGGGTGGGAATAAGCTCCCCCTTAATTCCTGAACTCCGGGCCTCACAAAATTTATTTGCCCAGTCTTAATTTTGTTCTTCCTACGCCACTGCAAAGAGATTGCAGTTTTCAAAGTGCATCAAAAGCATAAAAACGGCATATAAACGAGTTCATTTTGGGGGAAAAATTTCACGACGGCATTTTAAAAGTCTATGATAAACATATTATTAATATCTGTTGACACAATTGATTGAAAAATAAAATGAAACGATCCATCCAGCGTTTTTTTTATATTTAGACTCATAAAAGAACAGTTAATTTTGCTATAAAAATTATAAAATAATGATCTGAACAAAAAATAAAGCGAATTTTCATTTATTGGCCTCTTAATAAAGGGTAATTAGCTTGAAAAATGAGTAAAATTTGATTTTCATATCGGATGCAGAGGCATTTTTCAAAATGAAAACGTCAGAAGTATAAAAACGGTAAATAAAATAATTTATTAAAGTCAAATAATTTTAGAATTACATTTCTTCAGGTTTATATGATGAATGTCTTTTATAATCACCGACATATTCGCCAAAAATTCGGAGGAAAAAATACGAAAGTAGAGAGACATAGCAAAACAAACAATACCGAACTTCCAGTATTAACAGACGAAAAGTACATAAATTATTCCTGAATATAACCAATACACCACCCTTGCAAGCATAAAATTAAAAAAAATAATAATAATAATTTTATGCCAAAATAAGGTCAAAAGGTCGCACTAAAAACGTCAGATGGCGATAATTTTAAATAGCTAGTCACTCTATCAGAAGCAATCCTATTTTTTCTGCAACCCTAGCTATCTGTTTGCAGTTCTAAGTTCATTTCGCAAATAATTGCAATTATTCTCAATTCCTTTTTGTTTTAGTCAAGAGCTGGGGGAAAAATCCTTACTCTGCATTTCCAGAGAAATCTATAACAGCAATATCGCAGTAAGCCATTTTTTATTTGCATATGACAAAACAAACAAACAGAACTATTAAAGCAAAACAACTACCTTTTTTAAGTTGTTAATTTCTTTAAAAGAAGCCAGAGCATAGTAGGCAGGAAGTGTGCCGACTTTTTTTTTCCCGCAAAAGTGGCGGTTAAGCAATTCCCTTCTTTAACTTCAGAAAAGGCCCAAAAATTATAGGCTTTTACACAGAAATATGCTATGAGTTATTTTGATTTTAGATTTGCTTTTTGAATGGATAATGGGCGAAGTGTCCCTTTTGTTTGATCAGCATTTTGTGAAGAGTCCGTTTTACTTGATCGTATTTTTGTGATGGGTCCGTTTTGCTCGATCGTATTTTTGTGAAGG
>JAXGGA010022594.1:0-14738 GCA_038373865.1 Uloborus plumipes
ATTCTGAATTCCCTTCTAAAATTTAATGGATTAATACTTGAAAAACCATTCAGTTTCGAAGACAAGAAGGTGAACAATCAACAGTTTGTTGTGTTGCCAAAACCATAATTTTTTTTCTTAATGGAATACTAAGAAAAAACTTTCAACACTAAAGAAAAAGAAGAAAACCTTGTTTCCATCGGAATAGAACGGTATGAGTAACGCAATTAATATTTTCCCGTTATGAGGTTACTTTTAAATCAACAACGAAATACAAACAATAAACATTGGTCGTGTTCGAACAAACGAGAAACTCATCGGTCGCGGGAATATCGGATCTAGCAGGGCAGAGAATATCACGTGACTACACGGCAACCGGAAAGCGATTTCAGTGTGGGCGTGGCTTAAAGGAAATAAGAGCAGACAGCTTTGGAATCGCGTAGTGTGGATTTGAATAGTTTGTCTGCTACAAAATAATTTAAATGTAATAACGACGAAATTAAGCAAAATTAAGAATGCCAGATGCAATGTTTAACGAAAACAAGTAGTATCTTTCACATGAAAATCGAAAATTGATTTTTCTGTTCTTTTTTGTAACTAAATTTTGTTTCGGAATTTTAATTCCGGTTTATTTTACTCATTTTCAATCGTTTTTTTTAACTCGAAAAAATTCTTTAGTGTAAAAGAGAAGTTAAATTTTAATTTACTTAAAAAAATTAATAAATAAAATTCATCACCACATCAGGATTTAAAAAAATAAATAAATAAAGGAAAATAAAGTTGAACTGCATTGAAAATCCAAAATTATATTAAAAAAAAAAAAAAAAAAAAGAAAAGAAAAAAAAGACAAGCTTTTCTCGACTTGTGTACTTTTTTTTTTATCGAATACATTATGGAATGACAATTTGGTTTTATTTCTTGATTCATTTAGGCATGGTGTCAATGATTTAAATCAATTGATTTAAACCAGTGATTTAAATCAAATGATTTTTAAAAAAAAACATTGATTTATATCATTTTTCAACTTAAGTCTAGAAATCTTCTTGATTTTTTGATTTTCATAAATTCTGCCTTTTGCTTAGTCAACATAACTTTTCTTCCTAAAATTGATTTTTGTCCTTATGGTTTTCTCTCACTTTAATACTTCTATCTATTCATTTTGTCTCTCCTTACTCAATCTAATTATTCACATTTTTAGTCAATCGAGACTTTTAAAGTTACTAGAAATCATATTTTCAATTTAAAAATAAATAAATAAAAGAGCATATTAATTAAAAGATATGTTGCAATGTCCAATTTATTTATTTCCTTCTGTTTTTATGTTTTTCAGTGTGTTACTATGTCATCTGTATTATACTTATGATTTAAAATCATATGCATTTGTATGGAAATCGTTTGTATTGAATGTTATGAAATTTTTTTGGTGACATAATAAATGAAATTTTGTTTTGAAATTTTTAACAATATCAATTTCATGCTTACTAATATTCATAAGTGTAGCTAATCAGTTACGAAAGTTTCTGAAATCTTTTTATATATATATATATATATATATATATAAAATCGATTTAAATTAAAAAAAATCAGATTTAAATAAAAAAAATCTGATTATTTAATTCAGCATTTTCAAATTTCTTAATAAAGTAAATAAAGAAGCATAAAAAAATCAAGAAAATTTTATTATTTTCTAAGAACTTATACACTAAAGGCTGTTCTCAAATAGCTACTAAGTGAATTAAAACTTTTAAATGTTAAATAAAAAATAATTGTTATAAGTAATTGCAAAAAATGTTATAAAACTTAGTTAATATTCAGTTAACCAGACATTGGTAGTATTTGGCCGAATAGTTAGTTTTTAGTATTCATATAAAACTGCTATTTGGTACATCCTTGATGCTTATTCAAATACTTCATTCATGATTAGTAGTATTTCTTTCTTTCTTTTTAATTTTTTGAATCATAACGGTAAGTTCTTCCAGTAGTATTGCATTGAATGGTTAAAATAAAAATACATTCATGTCACATTTAATGCATTGGACATGGGCCCCACACAATATAGGGAGGACAAGAGGGGCTCCCCCCCCCCATAGAAATGAGTACTTTCTTAATTTTAGTACAATATTTTCTGCAAAAATATAAATATATTTCTTTTTCAGCCATTAGTGAGTAAGTTATTAAAAATACCAAATTTCAATAACTTTAATTACTTCACTAAAATTATTTTCTATGTAAAAAAATATATGGCCAAATCTTGGGGAAAATACGTAATCTCCCCCCCCCCCCACCTCTCAAAATTTCGGATAGTGGCATCGGAGGTACATTGTAGAGAGTCAGAGGAGACATGATCCAGTTGTTTAATTTTATCAAAATGAATGAAGTTTATCTATTGAACTTTTGTTTAGAAAGCAGAACAAGGGGACATTGTTTTAAGCTATTTAAATCTCAAGCTAACCTAGAGGTGAGGAAAAATTACTAATTTAGTAGGGTTGTGAGCACCTGGTACAACTTACCAGAGGAGGTTTTTACGAGTAAGGGAGTTGATAGCTTTAAGAAGACCATAGATCTTCATACAGCTATAAATTTACTAAGACCAGCCTAGCTGGGGATAGAGCCTGTAGCTGTTCGTCTTCTTTTGTATTTGTATATAATAATTTAAGAATTTATTATTTACTATAACTATTTTAAAACCTTTTCTACAAATTTGACTTTTATAATTATTATTCATTTATTATTCTAATAAGCATTAAGAACTAACTCCTCGCCTTGTCTTACGGGACGAAAAGAGGGCATGGGGCTGGGCCAATGGAGGCAGATTCCTTGGCTCTCAACCATGAAAAATTAAATAGCAATTTTTGTGTGCTGTAATTTAATGACTGTTAAATTTAGATTACTTAAGTGATTTCAAGTCACAAAAAAAAAAAAAAAAAGGATGCGTAATTTATCAGAGCATGCATTAAAATAATTATTTGTTGCTAAAGTTTCAAAAATTCCACTGTTTATGTTTAGTACTTATTAATCCTTACATCCTAAATGCAGGATGTGAAAAAATCAAAATAATCAGATTTTTTTTTATTTAAATCTGATTTTTTTTTAAAATTTAAATCGATTTTTTGTATTAAAAAAAAAAAAAAAAAAAGACTTCAGAAACTTTCGTAACTGATTAGCTATACTTATGAATATTAGTAAGCATGAAATTGATATCGTTAAAAATTTCAAAACAAAATTTCATTTATTATGTCACCAAAAAAATTTCATAACATTCAATGCAAACGATTTTAATACAAATGCATATGATTTTAAATCATAAGTATAATACAGATGACATAGTAACACACTGAAAAACATAAAAACAGAAGGAAATAAAAAAATTGGACATTGCTACATGTCTTTTAATTAATATGCTCTTTTATTTATTTATTTTTACATTGAAAATATGATTTCTCGTAACTTTGAAAAACGTGTTAGCAGTTTCCAGCAAATTTCTCTTTTTCAACATTGCTTAATTATCCTTAAAATTGAAAAGTGTTCTATGAGATAAAAATCAAAAGATACACAACCATCTACCATCTTTTAGTGTATTGCCTTTTAACTTCCTAACCATTTTAAAAAACAAAAAAAATAATAATAATAAGGCCGAATATAATTTAAAAGTCTTGTCTAAAAATGTGAATAATTAGATTGAGTAAGTAGAGACAAAATGAATAGATAGAAGTATTAAAGTGAGAGAAAACCATAAGGACAAAAATCAATTTTAGGAAGAAAAGTTATGCTGACTAAACAAAAAGCAGAATTTATGAAAATCAAAAAATCAAGAAGATTTCTAGACTTAAGTTGAAAAATGATATAAATCAATGTTTTTTTTTAAAAAATCATTTGATTTAAATCACTGGTTTAAATCAATTGATTTAAATCATTGACACCCTGCCTAAATGAATCAAGAAATAAAACCAAATTGTCATTCCATAATGTATTCGATTAAAAAAAAAGTACACAAGTCGAGAAAAGCTTGTCTTTTTTTTCTTTTCTTTTTTTTTTTTAAATATAATTTTGGATTTTCAATGCAGTTCAACTTTATTTTCCTTTATTTATTTATTTTTTTAAATCCTGATGTGGTGATGAATTTTATTTATTAATTTTTTTAAGTAAATTAACATTTAACTTCTCTATTACACGAAAGAATTTTTTCGAGTTGAAAAAAACGATTGAAAATGAGCAAAATAAACCGGAATTAAAATTCTGAAACAAAATTAAGTTACGAAAAAGAGCAGAAAAATCAATTTTGGATTTTCATGTGAAAGATACTACTTGTTTTCGTTAAACATTGCATCTGGCATTCTTAATTATGCTTAATTTCGTCTTTATTATATTTAAATTATTTTGTAGCAGACATACTATTCAAATCCACACTACGCGATTCAAAAGCTGTCTGCTATTATTTCCTTTAAGCCACGCCCACACTGAAATCGCTTTCCGGTTGCCGTGTAGTCACGTGATATTCTCTGCCCTGCTAGATCCGATATTCCCGCGACCAAACTCATCGCAGTAGCCTCACGCCGAACGTAACCACGCCCCCAAACGCGCCCATAACCACGCCCCCAAAAGATTAAAAAGAAAAAAGTATTCACTGCACAATAGATGGCGCCACCATTTTCCCCACTTTGCTGTAGGTGAAATAAATTTTGTTCAATCACTGTGTTACATTATAATAAAAAACCATTACAAATGTAAAATACAAATAGTATTTTCCCTGTCATTTGAAATTTTGAGA
Organism: Uloborus plumipes; assembly: GCA_038373865.1. Lineage (NCBI taxonomy): Eukaryota > Metazoa > Arthropoda > Arachnida > Araneae > Uloboridae > Uloborus > Uloborus plumipes. The sequence goes on from JAXGGA010022594.1 coordinate 4,748, forward strand.
CTTGCGCTATTTTTTTTATGTTTCTGAAGATTTTAAGGATGTAAAAAAAAAAAAAAAAAACTAGATTAGAGAGTTCGTTTCAAATCAAATGTAAATATGAAAGATATATAGTTATTTATCTTGCATCATTATTATTTCTTATTTTCCTGTTTTTTCCCTCTTTATATGTCTGCATGATGTGAAAGAATAAAGAAATTCTTTCACATCATGCAGACATTATCAAACTGACTAGGATCAGCTCTAATGCTGGTTCTCACATTTGTATTTGTAGATAAAAAATACATTGCTCTTTTTTATTAAATTTCTCCTTAAATGAATATAACTATATATAATGTTTGAAGAATAAAGATCTCATCTTTTTATCAATTAAAGTGCATTTTGTAGTTTTTAATTCTTTTTTGTTCAGTTTAACACTATGGTGGATTCCTGTTTAATTAGGATCCAACAGTTTGCAGCTTTTGTTTTTAAAAGCTTTAACAGAGCAAAAGTATTTTTGAAATTGATTTTTCTATTTCCTTACCATTTCAACAAACTTAATTTAGAACTTTCAATTTTAAATTGATTTTTTTAAATTTAACATTTCGAACTAATCTAATGAGTGAGTAGAGTTCAAAATCTCCAAATACAAAATTAATTAATCAGTCAAAGGTGCTACAACTGGTTGCACTGACGAAAAGTTCTTTTCTCAACCTTGCTACACCTTAGGTTTTACCACACGAACCCTCCATGTGGTTCCCTTGGACCCACCAAAGGCATAAAGCTAAGAGGTGGGGCAAGTTGGAAAGAAGAGAACACTTTTCATCAGTACAACAATTGTACTGCCATTGGCTAAAGGTTAACATTGACATTTATTGCGGTATTTGTTTTATGAATTATTTAAACTGTTAGAAAATTTTAGAAATATCTAAAAATTATAAAGCATAATTAAATTTCAGTTACTGGAATTAAAATGAAAAATACTGAACAAAAATCAAATATAATCTCCATTTAAAAAAGTTAGGGTAAAGTAATATTTATTAGGTCAGAGTCAGATATCGGTGGTTGTTGTCCACTCTCGACGAGCCCAGAACAAGGACGAAACTGCAGTCTCAGAATGTTTTTTTCACACACTTCAGGGTCCCCAGTACCTACCACAACTCGTGGTTTAACCGGGACAGAGCCCTGTTCTTTTTGAACCAGAACCAAGGGTAGAGCAAACCCTTAGCCCAGCACCCTCAGAGGTATCGTTTCACTTGGAGGACTTTGTGACCACAACATTTTTAACGTCCCACCATTGATCAAGACGGTGCATCTTTGATCGCTGGGATCGAACCCGGATCCCTCAAGTCACGAGTCCAACGCCTTACGGATCGGGCTGCCACGGCCCAATATTTATTAGGAGGGACATTGCCGATTCAATGCTCTAGATACATTTCAAGTGAATCAGTTATATTTGAGCCATCTGTACATCACTTGACAAGTATACTGCTGTACTAAGCACAAAAGTTATATCTGCCCTTTTTTACTAAATTGAGTTATCATCATCAGGTGATTCTTTGTGATGTATTTTACCTGCATACAATGTTTTATGGTCATTTGAGATTGGAAATGGTTTTTTTTAAATTCTAAAAAAATATCATATGAATCAAACACATAGTGGTGCAAAATTTTAAAGAGTTACATAACGGTTTGAGCAGATACTACTTTTGCGCTTAGCATGACAGTGTTTCTCACATACGAATCGGATTTAAATTTGGCAAAGTATCAACCTATTGTGTTTGGAACTATTTTTTTCTTTTTATTACCATACATAAATACACTTGGACTTTATATTTAAGGGTATGCACATATTTTGGTCAAAGAGAAATATTTTTTTCACAACTAGGAGTGGCGTGAGATTTACCTTAACTCAAAAGAACTTTAGATTCTTAGCACAAGCAGCGCCGTGCAGGTACAGCTAGTACTTAAATATTACTTATAAATCTTAAGCAATGCATAGATAAACTTCTATCATTACATCATAAAACAGTGATGAATGAAGTTACCTGTCATGCTTAGTGCTTGTATCTGCTAGATCTATGGTACTGCGAAGTGGTATGTTCTGGCTTGGTACTGCAATTTTTTTCAACCTCGGTTTTATTGTTGCAACACCTAAATATTATAATAGAAGCTTGAAACAATTGTTAATGATTAATAAGTTCCATACAGAAATACATGAATTTGATCATCCCCTGTAGATAGAAAATTTAATTTTCCACTGTGGTGATCAGCAGGATAAGACATTTTTATTTTTTTAAAGAGGGGGGTGGGAAGGGGGGGCAGGACACGAGGATATGACCAATGCAAATTACTTGTATTTCATCTAATGAAAAATCTGTCAATGAATCCAGTTTCATGTTAATTCAAACTGAATGAAATTTCAATTTAAATTAACACAAAACCCATGACATTTCGCAATATGACGATACTACATCTCTCAAAAACTAAGCAACAATTTAATTTAAATATATTAATAAAGTTTCCCTGATATCTAGACATGCTAATAGTTCATTCAATTTATTCCATTCAGTTATTGATGTCAAAACAAAATTATATTACTTCTTATATGTGATCTTTTTATGCCGTTAGTTTTATCTATCCACATTTTTTCTGCATATCTTCTGCATTTTTAGAAAGAGAGACAGGAAAATATATACTTAACTTATCATTAACTAAAACTCACATTTTAGAGCAAGGGTTTGCAGTTGCAGGAAAGCGGTAAAGGTTCTGACAAGGATTGGTCTAAAATTAGATCCAAAACTAGCTTGAAAGTAAAGACCAACACAAATAACTTATTATTTTAAAAAATTCAACTGAGGAAAATAATACCTTTAAGTGCAACCTTTATCATTATTTCTTTTATTTTCAAGTGATTAATTAAGAGATTGATTTGTACCAAATTCCTGACTATTGTGTTAGGTTTAGGCCCGCCATTTCGGTATTAAAAATTGATGAATTTTATGTAATAAATGGCACTGAAGACATTAATTCAGAAAAAAAAAATTGCACAACAAACTAACAATAACATGAGGCAACTTTTCCGCACTATTAGAAATTTCTTTTCAAAAAGAAGATTTTTTGATGCATTCTACTGCTTATGCACACTAGGGTGTCCGCCCCCCCCTCCCAAAAAAAACCCCCTGCAAGTCTGATTTTTTGGCCACACATCCTCTTTATCTTTTACTTTTACCCCAAAACAATTGTAAAAAAAGTTTCATGTAATTTGAATAACGACAACTGGCGCAGACTTGCCCCTAAAGCTAGGAACTAGCATTTATTCACGAGGCTGAACCAAGAAAAACTTTTTGGTGAAAATTCAAAATTTCAAGTTGATGAAACATTTTCCTTATAGCTCCACATGAAAATTAGTTACTCAAATGAAAAAAATAGGTATCCCAGACAAGATTTAAAATTAATAATTTTTTTCAAAAAATTTATATTTTTTCAATTAAAAAAAATGACAGATAAAATTAAGAAAATTATCAGGCTGAAAAATATGAACTGTATAGTGACTGTTTTTAGCGTTTAATAGAAGTTTTTGTATTCATGTAATATTTAAGTCTCCCACATATTGCTAAAAAAAAGACTATTTTAAAGTTTCAGTGAAACTTTTAAATATATGGTAGTCTTTTATTATTCATCTGCAAATGTCGATTTGAAAGTGTGTTCTCTAATGACTTTGGAACTTGATATTTTCTATAAATGTATAAGTCAATAACTTAAAATAAATAAGTAATACAAATACAAATGCGACGACCAGCAGCAGGCTCTGGGCCCAACTGGGCTGGTCCTAGTCAAATTAAAGACCCCAATGAAGATCAATGGCCCTCTTAAAGCTATCTACTCCATTGCTCCTTACCGCCTCTTCCGGTAAACTGTTCCAAGTTCCCACTACCCTGCTAAAGTAGTAATTTTTTCGAATTTCCAAGTTAGCTTGAGGTTTAAATAGCTTAAAAAAATGACCCCTTGTCCTGCTTTCCGTGCAAAAATCCAACCCTGCTACATCATTCATTTTAATAAATTTAAATAACTGAATCATATCCCCTCTTTTTCTCCTTTGCTCAAGACTATACATATTAAGCATTCTAAGTCTTGAATCATAGTGTAGATTAGAAAATCCGTTTACTAACCTTGTAGCCCTTCTTTGTACCCTTTCTAATACATTAATATCTTTCTTCAGATAAGGAGACCAAAACTGAACAGCATATTCCAAATGAGGTCTTACCAAACTTCTATATAGAGGCAGAAGAACCTTTTTAGATTTGTTTGAAATAGATCTATTAATAAACCCAAGCATCCTATTGGCTTTGTTACTAGCTATGCTACACTGTTGGCTGAACTTGAAGTCCTGATTTAAATAAATAAATAAATAAATGGAAGAAAAAATCAATTTTTTAAAGAAATTATAAATATCAGGCTTCTTGCTGGGAAACTAATTATTTTTTGAATTTTGAATAAATGTTTTTAAAAACGAAATAATTGTCCAAAATGTTTAATGTAATTTTTAAGTTGGCAAGTTGGGCTGACTTTAACAGAAAGTGTAAACTAGTATTTAGGTCAAGAGCTGTAGCCAAGTCGATAAAAACGTCTTGGGAGGAAATTCGAAATTTCAAGTAATAGTCGAGTACAAAAATTAGTGGCAAACACTTTTAAATCAATTACAGTGATGAGACAATTTCGAAAAAAAAATTAAAAGATTCTATCACTTTACAAGCTTTTGAACAATTTGATTCGATGTTGATTTTTCATACATTTATCAAAAAAATATTTTTTGGTTTTAAATTCCTTTCCTTTTTGCCTGACTTTTTTTTCCCCTTGTGGTGAAACCCAGAAACTACAGATGCCCCATTGTGATATTTCCCTGATGTTGCCCTTCTCTCACTCTTGCAATCTCTATCACTAATAGCACACCTTAAGAAAGCCTGCTAAGCCATAAATCAGCAATCAGATTCTCTTTTGTAGCTTCATGTGAATTCATCTTAAACTTATCTTTTTTATGACAATTCATTAGACTGTTTGGGAATATCATCAATAAAGTGTGTCTTTATCTTTAAGAGGGACTCAGTTTTTCACTTTAACAAGACAGAACCTCGAACCAAGCGCCAAGAATGATTTGGAACAGCTTAGATAAGCTAAAAAAAAAAACATTGTTACTTGTCTGCATATGAAATTAGCTGTGATGAAGCAATTTGTTGTTTATAAGCAGTTAGGTAAGGCATGTATATGTATTGAAAACAAGATAAACAATTTATTTAAATAAATATTGAAGTTTCCAGGCTTATCTAAACAGTGGCACAGCCAGAAGAACGTCCTGGGAGGGGTTTTTGAAATTCAAAATTGTTGCCTTCTTTCTCATTTATTAATAATGGGAAATAGTTTATTAAATAGTTTAGCTCCCTAAAGAGTTTTTGACACTAAATAATCATTCATTTTAGTCATTTTTTTAAAAATACTGTTGGCCCCGCTTAAACGAATACTTTTGGTTCCAAGAAACATTATCCCATTAAACAGGGTATTTGATTAAGCAGGGATCTTTAACATGACGTCTATGGCATCAGTTCTGGGATATTTTATTTGTATAAGCGGGGTATTCGTTTATCCGTTACCGGATTAATAGGGGACGACAGTATTTAATAATTCGTTTGTGATCACAATAACTTTATAAAAATGGAGAATAAGCAACTGTATTTGGGTCATTCCACATCAAATCAACCACAAAAATGGGATTTTAACACCCACCATCTCGGATTTTGATGAAACTTGGTATACTTCCTTCCTTTGTGGTCATAAGCAACCCCCTAAATTTTTTTCTTTCTATCTCGATGCGTTTTGATTTTATAGCCTGTTGAAATTTTGCGATTTTGCCTTTTTTGTCATTTTCGAGACACGCAAACTGAGCTGATTTTGTTTATGAAAAAAAATTGTACCTGGGTAACTAATGGTTTAATCTTTTTAAATTTTTTTACAGAAAATGTGAAGACTTTGAGCATGCAAATAAAAAATACTACAATAGTCTTAGTCTATATGAATTTCTTTAAAAAATTTTCAAAATTGAAAATTTTGAATTTTTTTGTCAAAAAAAGGCTTTGTCAAAATTTTAAATTTCGACATGAGGGTCGTCTTTAAAAATCATAATTTTTTTTTTACATGATCATGAATATGTACTCTAATTTATCCCACAAAAATTGTTTTGGGTATTTGAGGGATTCTACCCCCCTCCCCCTTCTTATTCTAGAAGAGAAAAACATAAAACATCATACAAATAAGCTCTTCCTTCTATTTAAAAACAGAATTGTCATCAATTACAACAAAAATTTAAACATGAAGTATGTTGAATATTGAACTCAAACTCATAATAATTAATGTTAAAGATTTTTTTTCAGTTGAAATAGTTTAAACTGGAGGAATTCTGGAAATATGATATCATGAAATTTAATACTTCCACATAACAATTGACTCATACATATTACTAGATTATAGTGAGACAACTTTAAAATTTAAAGTTTAGCTTGACACTAATCCACTGATTATACTATTTCTAGCACTTTCTGGATACCCCCCCCCCTCCATGTTTGAAAAAAAAAGTTACTGTGAGACATTTTTTTCAATTACTTTTACTTCTGTGCAAAGAAAAATTCATCGTTCTTTTTCTTAAAATTACAGTTAATGCTCTACAAAATTTAATGGATCAATGTTTATAGTTTTAATTATCCTCAGATTTTTTTTTTTTTTTTTTGCCAAAATAAATAGCTTTTACTTTTGTTAGTAATTAAAATTTTTGTGGTCTTGTATTTATTTTAGTTTATGGTTATCTCTTAATGAACTGTATATCACATACTGAAAATTTAAGACAACATGAAAATGAAATTTTCATACAATTGTAATTTATGACTAAGCAATTTACCCAAAATATTATAAATATATAATTTATATTTAATAATATAAATTATTAAATATAAATTATATAATCATAATTTATATTTAATAATTCATAATTCTTATCTCATAATGGCTCATAATTCTTATATTCATTCCTTCTACATGTGCCTGTTTTTCATTTCAATTTCCACTGAAAGCATACATTCATTAGAAAAGGTGTATGTCCTTCCAGTTGTATGTGGTGGTTCTACAACACTGAGTACATGAGGAAATGAAATTCCACAAATATCAACAGAACTAGGCCAGTTAAATGAATGGGAAGGTCCAGTTGTGGATGTAAAAATTTCACTAGAAGGTCTCCGTCTTTGTCGACTTCAGACACCATAGATTGTCATAAATACATCCCGATACTGCATATAACTACATCCATACTAAATCATTTTTTAAAACACAATCTAGTTGAAAACACAAGTAAAATTCTATATCTGTTCAGCAATGATTTCTCTAAGCAACTAAGCAAAGGGCAGACTGAAATACAAATTCAAAGATAGACACTTGCAGCTCTGAATTTGTTTCATTCATCTAATGAAGTATCAAACTAAAACCTGGTTTTGTTTATTTAACTCTGAACCAATGATATAAAACAGAAAAGGTTTGATTTAACTTTGCTTTATTATTGTTATGAGTTCAAAATGATTGGAATCATGAAAAGAACTTTACAATTAAAAGGCTTTGCAACAATCTCTTTTCTCCTTAAAGATGTTCTATTTTCTTAAGTGTTTCATATTTTCACTGCTTGATCCCTTTCATTCTTAGAAAAAAAAAAATCTGTGATCATAAATGGCTCCTGATAAACTTGCATTTGTACAAATGACATTTGCCTGTCATCCCCCTAGTTTTATGGGTGTTTTTCTAGCTCATAAAAGGGATCTGCAAGCTGTCTGGTTCACACTTGGCAAGTTGTTTATATTATGGCAGTGAGATTGAGAACTGCTATTGTGTAAATTAGTCCTTTTTCTTGACTCCTCCCCATCTGCTGCATTCATTTTATCAATATCAGTACCTTGTTTTAAGTCATTTTATTTTAAAGCAATCTCTTAAATTTATTGCACTTTTTGAAGCACACTTACTTAGACCTTCAACTGTGAATGAGGCATTAAAGCCTGAAAAAAAAAAAAAAAAAGACAAAAGTAGTTTCTTCCAAGTACATATTTATTTGCTTTTGAATTTTCATTAAAAAAAACTTCAATCTATATAAGAGGAGACAAATATATGATTAGGCTTGTCATTAAAGCCAGAAGAAAAAAATCTGTATAAAGGCCTGGTTTTCAAAATAAAAAAAAAAAAGTTCATGGAATAAAAGATGTGCATGTATACTAATTTGATCTTACTTTGCTATGAGTGAAGGAAAGGTAATTTACTTAACTAAAATAATATTACCAAAAAGTTAGTCATCAATTTTTAAGGGATCTAAAATGTTATTTTAAGAAAAAGAAAGATAAATTTTTCTTTGTACAGAAGTAAAAGTAATTGAAAAAATATCTCACAGTAACATTTTTTCTCACATATAGGCGGAGGGGGGGGGGATCCAGAAAGTGCTAGAAGTTGTATAATCAGTGGATTATGAGCCGGTATTTATAACATTTTGGGTAAATTGCTTAGTTATAAATTACAATTGTATGAAAATTTCATTTTCATGTTGTCTTAAATTTTCAATAATTTTCAGTATGTGATATACAGTTCATTACGAGATAAACCATAAAATAAAATAAATACAAAACCACAAAAATTTTAATTACTTGAAAAAGTAAAAACTATTTATTATATTAGCAAAAAAAGATTTTCTGAGGATAATTAAAACTATAAACATATCTTGTAGAGCATTATTTTAGAGCAAATTTTGTAGAGCTTTAACTGTCATTTTAAGAAAAAGAACGATGAATTTTTCTTTGCACACAAGTAAAAGTAATTGAAAAAACGTCTCACAGTAACTTTTTTTTTTTCAAACATGGGGGGGGGGGGGGGATCCAGAAAGTGCTAGAAATAGTAAAATCAGTGGATTAGTGTTAAGCTAAACTTTTAATTTTAAGAAAAGATTGTTGTCTTACTACAATCTGGTAATCTGTATGAGTCAATTGTTGTGTGGAAGTATTAAATTTCATGATATCGTATTTCCAGAATTCCTCCAGTTTAAACTATTTCAACTGAAAAAAAATCTTTAACATTAATTTGTATGAGTTTGAGTTCAATATTCAACATACTTCATGTTTAAATTTTTGTTTTAATTGATGACAATTCTGTTTTTAAATAGGAGGAAGAGCTTATTTGTATGATGTTTTACGTTTTTCTCTTCTAGAATAAGAAGGGGGGGGGGGTAGAATCCCTCAAATACCCAAAACAATTTTTGTGGGATAAATTAGAGTACATATTCATGATCATGTAAAAAAAAAATTATGATTTTTAAAAACGACCCTTATGTCGAAATTTAAAATTTGGACAAAGCCTTTTTATGACAAAAAAAATTCAAAATTTTCAATTCTGAAAATTTTTTTAAAAAATTCATATAGACTAAGACTATTGTAGTATTTTTTATTCACATGCTCAAAGTCTTCACATTTTCTGTAAAAAAATTTAAAAAGATTAAATCATTAGTTACCCAGGTACAATTTTTTTTCATAAACAACATCAGCTCAGTTTGCGTGTCTCGAAAATGACAAAAAATGCAAAATCACAAAATTTCAACAGGCTATAAAATCAAAACGCATCAAGATAGAAAGAAAAAAAAATTAGGATGTTGCTTATGACTACAAAGGAAGAAAGTATACCAAGTTTCATCAAAATCCGAGATGGTGGGTGTTGGGGTGTGGTTGAACTGACATGGAATCACCCATTTATCATTACCTTAATTTTAATCTTATAGTCATTTTTGAGGTCAGATCATTTAAAATCAACTCTTCATTAACCTGTAAATGGTAACATCCCTCCAACTCACCTACAGACTACTCACTAACATCCATACAGACGGATATTACCATTTACGGGTTAACACCAATGTCTTTACAAATGTCAAATAGAGTCCACGCTCCTCATAAAG
>JAXGGA010022595.1:0-14738 GCA_038373865.1 Uloborus plumipes
CTTCTAACGTTGATGTTTCCTCTCCCCATTTTTGGCTTAATTATGTCTTTCGGGAAACCTTTTCTCTTTTTAACAATTGTTCCACAGTTGTTTATGGAATGGTTCTCGAAAAGGTTAATGTATAGACTAGGGGAAGAATAATAGTTATCCATATAGAGTTTATGGCCTTTACCAGATATACATTGAGTCGTATTTATTACCATTTGGTGCGAAGCATTTAGTTCCCGCTTCACTTTATCTTTGCCAAGATAAACACTCATGTTATATGTGTATCCATTCTGATCACATATTTTATAAAGTTTAAATCCCCATCTTTTATGCTTTTTTGGGATGTATTGTTTAAAGATAACTCTTCCTTTAAATTTAACGATGACTTCATCGATTGCTACAGCTTCGGTACGATTGTAGCAATCCTTGTTGGAATTATTTATCAAATCAAACACTTTTCTTAATTTCCATAGTCGATCATAGTTCGGGTCATTTTGATTTTTTTTATCGTCATTGTTTGCAAAATGTATGTATTTCAGTACCTGAAAAACTCTGTCTCTCGACATGCATTTACTAAAAATTGGTGTTTCAATTATTGGGTCTGCGGACCAATACTCTTTAGTTTTATCTTTATCGATGTGACCCATCAATAATATCAAACCGAAGAAGCGATACAGTTCGGGAATATCTACTTCCTTCCATTTCTTTTCGTGGAAGTTAGAGGGTAGCTGTTTTTTGAGGTCAATTTGTTGGCTGGCATACTTATTTGTTTCTTCAACAAGACAATCTAAAACTGCTTGATTGAAGAAAACACTGAAGCAGTCGAATGGAGTCTTTAGTTCTGATTTTAGGTGTGGTTTAGCAACAGGAGGTGGTCCAGTAAAAGGCAGAATTTGTACACCTTGATATGACATCCGAGATGGAATAGTCCACTTGAGCTGGCTAATAAAATCTTGCTCTGCACTGTTTTCTTTTTCCGCTTCAGTGACTTCATCTGCATCATCTATAATATCTTCTGTGTCCCTTTCCCGCATTCACTGTCACTATCTGCATAGTATTCAACATCTGAATTATTTTCCGACATGATTTTTTTTATTTCGTCTTCTGATAGGTATTTTCTTTTTCGAGACATACTCAATGTATAAAGTTGCAAAAATTTAACAAGAGAAATATTATAACAACGTAAAAACTATATTTTAAAAGACGATTCTTCCGCATTAAACAGTACGACACATAGCTGAAGTCGCTCAAAAGAAGAGAGCATTGTGAGAAAAGATAACTAAAAAGCGTGCCAAACTGTCACTTGGCGATTTGTTCTCGTCAAAGGAGTCACCGCCAATTCCCTGACAATGGAGGTGCTCTTACGCCTACCCAAACTTGTTCTAATCCTTCTCTCGTGGGGGGAGAAAAACGTACGGTACAGCATTTGTACCTTCCCGTCTCCAAAGGGAGAAAAAAAAAAACCGTGGTTCAAAGGCTGTACCGCCCGTCTCCAAGGGAACTTTTCTACGGAAAGACCCCTGTTCGGAAAGGTTAAAAGAGCTCATGCTGAAGCTCGGAGGATTCGGCGGAAGAGCTAGCGGGACTCGTGGCAATCGTTGTGTGTCAGCACGATCACGGCGTCCACTTCATCTAAAACCGTATGGAATAAAATTAAGAAAATCGCTGGCACTTACAATACAACGTGTGCTCCTAGTCTAGAGAAAAATGGACAAATAATATCTGATCGTAAAGAAGTGGCCAACTGTTTTAGGACTCATTTGGTCGAAGTCTCCGGGACGAGCAATTATTAATCAAAATTTTTAATTTTAAAATCCCTTAAGGAACGAAAAATCCTTAATTTTAATTCAAATATTTTAGAGTTGTATAACATTAATTTTACTTTTAATGAACTTGGCTTTGGATAAAACACCTAATCTTTCTGTTGCTATTAGCAAATAGCAATTAGTGTAAGAACTTCCTGTTTTGATATTTTTTTACCATGATGCCCATGCAAATTTTTATCCAGGACTTTTCTAAGATTAAATTTCTATTTTTATTCTACAAATATAGTAACAACGTCAAAATTAATTCATTAATTTGTCATTTCTGAAAAATAGATTTATAAAATGATCCTTCTGCTGTTTGTTAGATATATACGTCTACTAATATTGCATTGTAATAAAGGTAGTTAGAGAGGATAAATATTGATCACACATAATTTTCTCATAATTTCGAGCAGTAAGTTCATTCCTTTAATCAAGAAACAATATCAAATATGAATTGCTCCTGCATCTATCCCAGTTACCAACAATTAAAAGCGTAATAAAGAAGTACTTAATACACTTTTCTGAACATAATAATCAAGTTGGTTGGTTGGTTGCTTTAGGTTTTTTGGCACAAGAGCCTTTATAGGCTATGCTGCGCCAAACAATGCTGTGGCTAACAGATAGCAAACCTGAAATTTAAAAGTACAGCACTTATAAAAGTTTAAAAATTTAAAAACGTTTTCAATACAGACATTTATACAAAGTTAAAAACTTTAGGTAAAACCGGAAATCTAACGAAACTAAGCGAATCTCAAACAATAGGAAAAGGTTAAAATTACTAAATTAGAGACATAAAACCAATCTCATGTAGAAAGGGGAACAAATTGGAATGGGGTGTGTCCCCTAGTAACTCCGTCAAAGTCGGTTGGTTGGTTGGTTGTTTTATGTTTATTGGCGCAAGAGCCTTAGTAGGCTATACTGTGCCAAACGACCGTTTTATGTTAAAAATGAAGATATGCCAGGACTAAAATTATCTAAAATACAATGCACATAAAAACATCTAAAATTTTAAAAACATTTCGGAACAAGATGCATACAAAGTTTAAAATTTCAAATGAAAAGTGGAAAGCAGGAATAGTCTAGTGATTTTGACTTAATTTGTTTCTTTGGCGTAGGAGCCTTATAGGCTACACTGGGCCAATAAAAATATGTTAAAACCAAAAATTCAGAAAATTTTAAAAGCATTTCTAAAAGAAACACATACACGAAGTTTAAAATTCTAAAACTAGAAACACATTGAACGAGACAAAGACGCTCAAAACAAAAGACAAAGTAAAAGCACTAAATCAGGCACATAAAGCCAATATCCCGAAGAAAAGGGAACAAGCCAGGGTGGAGTGCGTCCCCCAGCAATTCCTTTAAAGATGGATTATAATTGTTAAAATATTTATGACGAATGCGATTAAACTTAGGGCAGTTACTAAGAATGTGTAACACTGTTTGAGTTGTATTACATGTTCGGCATGTTGGAGCTGGTTCACGACACAAGAGATGTTTGTGGGTGAACTTGGTGTGACCAATGCGGAGTCGAGATATTAAAACTTGTTGTCTTCTAGTAAGCTGCAATGACCTGAAACCTTTCGTCGAGGGCTGGATAGAGCGTAGTTTATTTTGAGTTTCAGTATTCCAGACCCGCTGCCAATGGTCGTTAAGACTTTCGCAAATGGCATTTTTAATGTCGTTGAAAGGAACAGGATCATCGATTATAATGTCTGCAGCTTTGGCAGCTGTATTGGCTGCCTCGTTCCCTGTAATACCCACATGACCTGGGATCCAACAGAAAAATATTTGAAAATTATTTTGTTTTAAGCTATTGTATAAAAGGAAAGATTGAATTACCAGAGGATGACTACTGTCATTGCAGTTGGCGATAGATTCTATTGAACTCATTGCGTCAGTGTAGATTACCCATTTCTTATGGTCTGATTGGGCTATTGCTTTTAGAGATGTAAATATTGCTTTAATTTCAGAGGTAAAAACGGAACAGGAGGTATTTAATTTGCCTGAAATTACTCGATCGTCAAAAACTGCAGCAAAGCCAACGTGATCAATGGATTTAGATCCATCCGTAAAAATTTCTTTGTATTGATAATATTTATTTTTAATACTGAAATATATTTGTTTATAGACAAAATTTGCTGTAGTTTCTTTTGGGTATTTCTCAAGGTCATGCAGTGTAAAAATAGTATCTTCGCTCCATGGCTCAAGAGCTTCTATATTGTTAAAAGTTTTAAATTCTGTCAGCTGAAGGTCATTAATAGTCTGTCGCATTCGGATACCAAATGTTGGAGTAACCGAAGGGCGACGCAGAAACAAGTCAATATGCGATGGATAAAAAACATATAAATGAAGAGGATGATTAGTGTCGGATTTTATTTTAAAGTATTAATTTAAAGATAATTTAAGCCGCCTATAATGAAGTTTAGGTTCCTGTGCTAATATATGCAGGCTATTTATTGGTGAAGTTCTATATTCTCCTGTACAAATGCGCAAGGCCTGGTTATGTACTGGGTACAGAAGAGTAAGATAGCTTTTGGAAGCCGAGCCGTATATCTGGCAGCCGTAATCAAGTTTTGAGCGTATCCGAGCCCTGTAGATTCTTGACATGGACTCTGTATCGGCACCCCAAGAAGTGTTAGCCAAGACTCTAAGAATGTTTAATTTTAGTGTACAATTCTTTTTTAATTCTCGTATATGAGGTATAAATTTAAGTTTATTATCCAGTGTGAGGCCGAGGAATTTTCCTTGCTCTTTTACAGATATTGGTTGGTTATTAATAAATAGCTCTGGATTAGGATGAAGACCTCTTTTTCGACAGAAATGAATACAGAATGTTTTTTGAGCAGAGAAAACAAAGCCATTTTCTTCCGCCCATTGCGAGACTTTATTAATAGCTGTTTGTAGTTGCCTCTCAACGATACTCATTCTCGGTGACGAGAACGAGATTTGAAAATCATCAACGAACATGGTACCCTTGACAGCGGGGGAGGTAGTTGTTCGATTAAGCTGTTGATTGCTATTAGGAAAAGAGTTACGCTTAGTACACTTCCCTGGGGCACCCCTTCTTCTTGAATGAAGGTATCTGACAGAACAGACTTGACACGTACACGGAATGATCGATTTTTCAAAAAATTGGCAAGGAAGATGGGGAGGTTACCTCGCAACCCATACTCATGCAGAGTTTCGAGAATCCCGTATCTCCATGTATGGTCATCTGCTTTCTCTATGTCGAAGAATACGCTCACAAGATGTTTACGTTTAAGAAAGGCTTCTCTGATTAATGTTTCGAGAAGCAGCAGATTGTCAACTGTTCTTCTGCCACGCCTGAATCCACTTTGATAGGGGGACAGCAGATGGTACGACTCCAGAATGTACATTAGTCTGGCGTTGACCATCCGCTCCATTAGTTTACATAAGCAGCTAGTGATAGCTATGGGTCTATAGCTCTCCGGTTTAACGGATTTTTTATTTGGTTTAAGGATAGGTATTATTATTGCTTGACTCCATGCTTTTGGGAGTCGCTGTTCAGAATAAATTCGATTAAAAAGCTGCAGTATGTTTTCTAAAGAAGAGTTGCTTAAATTTCTTAACATAATATTGTGGATTTCATCTGGACCGGGTGATGTGTTTTTTGTCTTTTTTAAAGCGGTATTAAGTTCTTTAAATGTAAAATCTGAATTGTATTGTTTATTAATGTTCGAATAAAAATTCAGGAGCCTTTTCTCTTTTACAGATTTTAGAGCTAAAAATTTTTGGCAATAATTATCTGCTCTGGAGACATCTGCTAAATGCGTCCCCAAACAGTCTGCCACTTCTTTGTAATCAGATAAAATTTGACCATTCTTTTTTAAAATGGGCGCACAAGATGTATTATAGTTGCCAGCGATTTTTTTTAATTTTACCCCACACGGTTTTGGATGGGGTGGACGTCGTGATTGTGCTGACATACGTACGCCACGAGTCCCGCTGACTTTTCCGTCGAATCCTCCGAGCTTCAGCACGAGCTCATTTCAGAGCCACTAGATTCTGTGTGGTCGGATAACGACGAAATGTGTGCCATGCTTTTCTCTGTTTTTTATGTGCTGCCTGATAGTCAGAGTTCCACCAAGGTTTAGGGAATTTAATCCTGCCCTTAGTGGTTCTTGGTATAGCAGCGTTCGCTGCATTCAAAATAGTGTCGGTTACTCGGCTTACCGCTTCATCGATGTCAGTATCATTCACAACTTCAGATGTTATTTCTGCCAGCTGGGTAAATGTTGCCCAATCGGCTCGATCAAGGCGGAAACGGGTTTGCTGCTGTTGTTGATAGCTGCAGCGTCCAGTAAATGTTATCTTGATCGGAAAGTGGCCATTAGTGTAGAGTCCACTTTCAACCTGGAAATCCCAAAGGGTCAGAAGTGAAGGTGAGCATATTGCAAGATCGATGGCATGGTAAGACTGTGTCGGAAGGTGGAAATAGGTATTTTCACCGTTATTAAGAATACAAAGATCATTGTCACATATAAGCTGTTCTATTATCAAACCTCTACTATAGGAGTCTGGACTTCCCCAGAGAGGGTTGTGGCCATTGAAGTCCCCCAAGATGATAAATGGGGGTGGAAGTTGATCAATTAATGTCTGCAATTCCACGCTTCTTAAGTCATAAGAAGGTGGAATATACACAGAACATACTGTTAACAGCGAGCGAAGGTGAACACGCGCAGCTACTGCCTGAAGGGGCGTGCTGATATCGAGTTGGCCTGATGCGTAATCATTAGAGATTAGCAATGTCACTCCTCCACAACGACGGTCTCCTGTCAAGCAGTCCTTGCGGTACATTGCAAAACCTTTCAATCTCGGTCTATCAGTATGTAGCAAGAATGTTTCTTGCAGACAGAATATGGCCGGTTGGTGATATTCGACAAGATCTTTGACGTCCGTAACATTATGCGAGTAACTCTGACAATTCCAAGATATAATGCTCAGGGCCATAGAATGAAAGAAAAGGAATAACGGCCAAAGAACTCATGTACAACTCATGAGGCAGGAACCTCCGTCCATCCTTCATCATCAGAGGACGGAATATCTTTTATTTCTACGTCCTCGACGTCATCTTGAGGAGGATAATGGCGAGATTTCCCAAGAGTTACTTTCTTGCTAGTGCGCAAGAAGTCCTCTTTTTTAAAATTATAAAAATTTGGAGGCCTCTGTTTAGATGCCACCCCAATCCTTGCACGCGATTGAATTAGTTTCTTTTTTTCTGCACATTTCTTTTGCTTTTGTTCATTTACTTTGTTTAAAGTCATTGTAACTGTGGAACTTGTACTGGGTTTTTGAGCTATTTGCATTTCATTTTCATTACGAATTTTTTGCGGTGATTTAGAAGTAGTTGGCTGATTATTTGCTGTTTCAGGTGAGTTAAGTATCTTTTTGCTGGTTTTTGATATTGTTTGAGGATCTGTTTGCGTGCTTGTGGAATTGAATACTTTTCTTATTGCTGCAGCATATGAGACTCCCGCTATAGGAGTGCGAGACTGAACGATTTTTCTAGCATCTGGGTACGATATATTTTGAGTCGTTTTAATTACCTGTATTTCTTTTTCGGAGATCCATTTAGAGCACTTTCTGGAGTATGAGGGATGATCTCCCTTGCAATTGACCTATTTGAATTCCTTCGTGCATTCATTGCTATCGTGGCCGGGCTCAGCACATCTGGCACAAGCAGTTGTTCCACGGCATGATAGCTTGGAATGACCGAAACGCTGGCATTTAAAGCACCGTAGCGGATTAGGAATGTATGGTCTGACAGGGCAAGAGAGATAACCAGCTTTAACAAGTGAAGGGAGGATAGGCGTACTAAAGGTCAGAATAATATGTTTCGTATTCTGCATTTCGCCATTGCGTTTAATAGTGATCCTCTTCACTCCACTTACGTGTTGGTCTGTCATTTTCTCTAGAATTTCCTTCTCTGGCGTGAAAAAAAGGTCAGCCTCTGAAATTATTCCGCGTGAAAAGTTTAAAGTTGACTGGGCTGTCACAGAGCAAAGATATGGGCCTAGTTGCTTAATTGCAAGTATGGGTTCCACTTGTTTCGACTGTTTGATTTCTACTAATAGCTCACCAGTACGTGTTTTTTTCACTGAATTAAACTCACCTATAAGATGAATTAGAGCTTTGTTTATAAGAAACGGAGAAACAGCTGCAAAAGTAAGGTTTTCGTTTCTTTTGATAGTAAAAAATTTGGCAGTGCTGGATGTTAAGACATTCTGACGCTCCCCACAAGGGGGAGAAGAGTTTTTATTTTTAGAATCCACAATTGGACCGGAGAACTGGGGGGAAAAAGTGGGGTCGAGCCCCTGCGTAGCCCCCCTACACAGGGGTAAGGCTGCATACGACAGGGTTCGCCAGCTAGCCCTGAAGCCTCCCGTAAGAGATACCGCTTGGCCCCGGTACCACGCAGCCATCGGCACGGTTGACACACCTTGGCTTGGGTTTTTGTTCCGAAATTTGGTAAGTGTGATGAGGGAAGGAAGGAGAAACAAATCCCTTCCCGCCGATATTCTGTTTGAGCAACTGGGGGTCACGACTCCGCCCAAGAGCTCGCCCCGAACTCACCACACCGCAAGCCCCCCCACCACGACAAGGTAAACGGACAACGGGGGGGGATTCTACGCTATTTGAATTCAGACGGCCAATGGAAAAACTTCATGTAAAACTGATTTTATTAATGTTTTTGTATGCTTAAGCATTACAGACTATTATCTTTTATATGGACCACCCAATTAATTCACTACAATTATTTTATTTTAGCATTTATAGCTGAAAATAGTCATAAATGTATACTCCCCTGGCCTGTCCAAATACTAGTTTTTATACAAACATGTTCGACGTTCAATTTTTGCTAACTTGGCATAATGTTTTTTGCCATAATCATACACTTACATTAACAGAGAAACATATTTCATCAGTAAACATTGAAAAAATATTTATTATTATTTTAAAAAAATACACTTTTCAACGGGCCATATCAACAGTGTCACCCTCACCTGGCGAACTTCAAAGACTGAAATTTCGCATAAAAAATGCATAAGGATGATGTTGATTGCGAATAACCAGTGTAATACTGAGTAAAGTTAAAAGCAAGCTAAGAGTTTTTAAAAAAATCGAATATTATTGCATCGGTTCTCGTTGAAAGTGCCTCAAAGCGTACTGCGCCAGTCGCTGTAGTATTTCCCCTGGTAAGTATAACTTTTTATATTTCATCGTTACATAAGTGTGCGTATGTATAATGTAATGCTTATTGTGTGCAGACATCACGGTTTACGTGAAGTTCTGGTAAGAAGAACGCGTGATGTTGTTTTTATAGGTAATGTGTGATTTTGTCACTTCTCTGGCGTCACTCCCCTGGCAGTTTTGTTCCAAAAAAGGGTAAATATACATTAAAACTGTGTTATAAGCATAATTAATTTCATTTTTAATCTTAATTGCCCCTGTGAAAGCAATTTGAATGAACGTAAATAATGCGGGAAGTATTTTTATTTGGGATCTGCGGTGCGACTTGTATGCAACATGTCGTGTTTTCAAGATTGATTTTTTTTATTTTATTACAACGCGAAAATTTTTTTTGAATACAGGTCTTATAGAAATGAGTCCATACTATGATTTTACACCGAAAAATAAGTGAAATAATAGTAAATCAAACCAGAATTCTGCCAATAGTGTCACTCCCCTGGCAACGCATTTTCCCCTGGTATCGATAAACCCCCCAAAAATTGAAATTTCGTCTGGCCCTTACCACTACAATCATAAAAATAGCGGCTACTAGTGATATAATGAGTGTGAAATTAAACATATTATTTTTTCTTTGGGGACACAAAAAACGCGTTGACCGTAGAATCACCCATATAATAGTTTAATAACATTTAAATAAAGCCTTTGTTCTGGAAAAGTCATAAAAAAAAACCACAGCAAACAAACTATCATTCCCCCGTGATAGATTCAAAAGTAAAAATGTTATGCTATTGATGTTTTTTTTAAAGTATAAATGTATAACAAAATTTAAAAATAACGTATTCGTTGAAAAATTAACTTTTATTTATTGAAACATAAGCATATCTCCTTCCATTTCCATCCCTCTGCGTTGGGCATCTGTGATAATGCCTTCTATGGCTATTTTAGTTTCTAGATAGTCTGGGATTTTTAGTGGGGCGCATCTCTGTAGCAATGTACTTCCCGAAAACGTTAAACCGGTCCTCGGAAATGCTCATTCCTCTTGCTAAATCAAGGGCTTCCTCTGCCTTTTGCATCATAGCCTCTTGGGGAGTAGCAGAATTGAATTGGCAGTTTGAAGAAGGGAACGAAGACCAAAATTTCAAACTGGGTTTTTTTCATGATTGTATATCTCCTACTGTGGATACACATGTTTGTGCGAATAAAAGAACAAAAACCAGGTTGGCTTTTGTTCTTTTATTCGCATTAACATGTGTATCCACACTAGGAGATATACAATCACGAAAAAACCCAATTTTGAAATTTTGGTCTTCGTTCCCTTCTTCAAACTGCCGATTCAATTGTTTTCCAAAAATTATAATTCAAGTAACAATAGTACCCTTATTAAAACCAAATAAACCACCAGACCAACCCCAAAAGCTATAGGCTTATAGCGCTTACAAGTTGCCTCTGTAAATTGATGGAGCGGATTGTTAACGAACGACTAATTTTCATCCTGGAATCAAAACAAATACTATCCTCCTATCAAAGTAGATTCAGGCGCAGTAGGAGTACAATTGACAAACATCAATTGGAGAAGCTTTTCTTAAACAAAAAAATCTCGTGAGCGTTTTCTTTGACATGGAAAAGGCACATGACCGTACCTGGAGATATGGGATCCTCAAAACCCTCCATGAGTACGGGTTGAGAGGTAACCTACCTATATTTATCTCCTCCAAAATCACTTCCATTGTCAATTGCATTGTCTTCACAACCATGATTTTTATAATTCACACATGCACATAGTTCTGTACAAGGGACAGCAGCAGAAACGCTGGAGCAGGATGTATTGAAGCATCCAGTCTTTTTACATTTGCAGTGCACTTTATGCATTAAATGTTGCGGGACTGGTTCAGAAGTCTGCCAGTCGATTTCGAGTTTGTCATTTATAATTTTCCAATCATGGTCTGTCGGGTATGGGGCACACATTTTAGACAAAAGACTCCTTTTATAAATTCCTGCTTGATAGTTGGCTCGCAACATATGCTTTTCTAGGCTGTCCTTATTTGACGGAAGCATAACGTCAGTTTTGTAACCTAGTCGAAGCCAGTTATAATATCTGCGAGCATCAATATTTGAGCAAGCATTCTGTCCATATAACTGGCACGCGAAACTCTCTAAATTAGTCTTTAGATGAGCAGGTAAAGCCCAAGAATCCCCAATTAGTTTAAAACACGTAATATAATCTTGAGACTCCTTTCCTTTTCCTTTGAAACAATTTACTGAATCACATGCAGTGAAGACATGCAGCCCAATTAATGCCTTAGAAACCTCAGGTCCAAGGTTAGTACAAATTGCACTAGCACTCACAATTTCAAAATCCTTTGATCCTTGCATGATTAAAGGGGAGGATTTAATATCATTTGCAAAAGCTACAGCAAGAATTAGGACATCTGTATCAGGACTTTTTATGATTATGTGTTTATAATCAGGAGAAGCATGTGCAGCATGCAAAATCATTCGAATGTCGGCTTCTTCATGACCACACTCTGGATCTGTCACGAATTGGACTTCTACTTCAGTTTCACTAACTCTGTTAATACTGTTACAAATCATTATGGGCGACAATTAGAGTGATATCTTCAGATAAATGGATACTAGTTTCCCACACTTCAAAAATAAATTCAATTAATGCTGTTTTGTTTTCACCAGATCCTAAGAACTTTTCCATTTGCTTTGATAGCTTTTGGTGAGCATTGGTAATTTTGATTATTTCAATTCCATTAATGGCTCTTCTTTCCCGTTCCATATCTTTTATACTAATGTTGGGGTAAGTATATGCTACAAAATCTACACGTTTACAACTGGATGTTTTTGCCAACTTACATACATAATTCATTAAATGCAGAGCTAAATCTCCGAATGTTTGAGACTGAGAGTTCAATTGATGGATCAAAGCCATTCCATCAACAATTAACATTGCATCAGATTTAAATTGGAGATCAAAAGGAATATCCGTTTTTGACATTTGTTTTAAATGATGCATTAGTGTTGCTTTATTTGTTTTTGTTTTGATGCAATCATAGTTACCCAAAGCTGGAGGAATAGGACTCAAGCTGTATTTTATTATTTCTTCCAAGTTTAAATTCTGAACTTCAGCAATTACAAGCAAACGTGTTAGCAAGTTTTTATTTACTTTTAATGCTAGTATTTCTTCTTTCATTTTGATTTGCACAGTTTTGCCAATCTCTGAAAATGTTTTCAATTTTAAACTTTTAATGGGAGTATAAAAATCAAGGCTCCCTTCGCTTTTTATTCCCCTCTGCCTTTCATTCAAAAATATTTGAAAACATTCGTTTCCAATTGTAAATGCTTCTTCTAAATCGGAGCGGCTATTGTCACGAGTTGTCTGTCCAGTTGCAATATTAATCAGTTCTTTGCAATCTAATTCAAATGGATTGCACATTGAATTAATGACTTCTATCATTTTATGTACATCTTCTTTATCTCTCTTTGTTGTTGAAGAGTCCAGTTCTTTTCGATTGCGGGCATATTCATCCTTGCCAGCCATGACTTAGCAATAGTGAGAGATTATAGCTCTAGAATCGTGCGAAAGTATCCATCTTTTTACTGCTCCTTTATTGCTTGTGATGCATGTCAAACCTCCTTTTGTTTTAAAATCTCGATTGCAAGTTTGTTCTATCACCTGATCACAAGGAGTTTTGCTGAAGCCATATTTTTCCTGCTGCTTGACAGAGAAGTTTCCAACCATAAATTCTTGTTTTATATCAGGATGCGTTTCATCTAATTTCTGCATTTCATCTAATTTCTGCATTTCACACCAATATATTGATAGGTATCGTGAATAGTTGGTCCTGTCATAAGCAAAGATCCACGAAAGCATAGAATGAATCACAGATAAATGTAGCTCCCAATTTCCCCCTCTAGTAGCACGAATGAAAATAAGTAAAATCTCCATCATTTCAAAATAAGTGGTCCAAAATGCAAATGTTGGATAATCAGTTGATTTTTTAACTATATAATTTGAATACTTTTGAAGGAAATTTGAGACATTTTTTTCAAACGCACATGTTTTTAGGGACTCTGATGAAAGTGTGGACTGGAACTCGGTAATTATATCTTTTACAGCGGCACATTCTTCTCTTTCAATTTCCTGGAGGAAAGATTGGAAACAGAGTCTGTGTAAGGCTTCGCATAATAATTTGTGGGCACGAATGCTTCTGTTGTAGTGGTGCCCATTGACCACTCCTTGGATTGAGTCTTCAGCAACGATGCCAGACTCAGTAAATACGTCTCGTAGCCCAGCATCACAAAACCTCTTTCCAATTACAGCTAAAAAGGCCATAGCTGTATGAAATTCTCCCAGCCTAATCACTAACCGTTGTAGGAACTCAGGGCTATAGAAAGCAGAAGGGTCTGGTTCACGCGCCGCATTTTACTGAGGCAGCGCTTTCCCCCTCCGTGACGTCACCGCGTGGACTGCGGAAGAGGCTTTATGCGAAGGGAAAGATATAATTTATATTGAATGTTAATTTCGAATGTTATTTCTACATGGAAAAAATGTTTTTTTCCCATTGTGGACACTAATGGCAAAATATATATTTTTTTATATAACTCATAACATATTTTTAATATTTTATTTATGCTGTAAGAAATTTCAAGACAAAATATTATTTATAAAAATGATTACAATCCTTTTTAGCTTCCTATTAAATACAATTAGAGGAATATCATCGATGTTTTACACACATTCACAATCAATATGAATATACTGATCAAAAAAATTTTAATCTGAAAAAAAGTTACTTTTAAATTTCTACTTTGCTTTTTTTTTTTATCCTATCCATTTTTTCATCTTTTGGGTGCTTTTTCGTTTTGAAGTTACTGGTCTATTTCTATTTAAATGTCGAATTCTTATGAATGTCCTCGTGCGGCAAAATAAACGAATTGCTCTTTTATTGACTGTCGGATAACGTTCCTCTAGCTCTTTAATGAGTTCTTTACTAACGCTTTTGGTCTTTCTCTATGATTTTCCATGAGCAATCCAAAATATTTCTTCAAATTCTTCACATGTTTTCATTCATGCTTCTGAGGGCACAATTAATCCTCCTTTTGATAGCAAGTTTATCCAGTCTGTGTCGTTTTCAGAAACAACTTGGGAGGAAGGAGTACCTAAACTTGGAATAATGCTCCTCAATCGAAATGCAACATATCCTGCAATGTATCGTAAACCGTCTTTATTTCTTGGGTGGTGGGGGGGGGGGGGGGCTTGCGGTGTGGTGTGTTTGGGGCGAGCTCTTGGCGGAGTAGTGACCCCCAGTTGCTCAAACCGAAGTTCGGCGGGTAGGGATTTTTTCTCCCTCCTTCCCTCATCACACTTACCAAATTTCGGAACAAGCCCAAGCCAAGGTGTGGCGACCGTGCCGATGGCTGAGTGGTACTGGGGCCAAGCGGTATCTCATACGGGAGGCTTCAGGGCTAGCCGGCGAACCCTGTCGTATGCAGCCTTACTTACCCCTGTGTAGGGGGGCTACGCAGGGGCTCGACCCCAGTTCTCCGGTCCGTTTATGGATTCAATAACTAAAAACTCTTCTCCCCCTCGTGGGGAGCATCAGAATGGTTTGTCCAATGATCCGAAATTCTTTATAATTAAGCGAAATGATCCAAATTTAAATCTGACTAAACTATCACCATTTTTGATCAACAAAGCTCTAACTAATTATATAGGCGAAT
>JAXGGA010022596.1:0-14737 GCA_038373865.1 Uloborus plumipes
TCCAGAAATAGTTATGAAAAACCTCACATTTTCGCTAGTCAGTCATATTTTTAGAATATTTGCCCATTCTGAAGAATAATTTTTAATATTATATTGACAGTAAAAAACATTGAAGTACAGCGCTTTGAAATAGCGAGTTTGGTCCATTTTCCCACTCAAAAAATTATTTTGCTTTACCCCATTTATATATATATTTTTAAATCATCGATTTTACTAAAAAACTTGAAACTTCAAGGTAATCCCGGGAGACCTAAATATTTTTCAAATTCAAAATAATTTTTTTAGTAAAAATGTGAATATAGGGACAACTTTTTATCAACTTGAAATTTTGAATTTCCAAACAAAATTTTCCGCGATACGGCCTTTGTGTAAAAATTCTAAAAATACAATCCTCAAATGTGAAATTGCAACACCAAGAAATAATGCTCGCAGCGACATGCAAATCTCAGGAGCTATAGTGGTTAGATAGATATGCAAATGATTAAATTTGCGTACGCATCGGATCACGTGATACCCTTTATCGGGCTATAAATGTAAGCAACTGGAGTTTCGTGCAGCAGCAGGTCCTTTGAAAAAGCCTACAAAATGCCTCTGAGATGTCGGCGAGCTCAATACCACCAGTTAACAACCGTTGAACGCAACCGTATCATTGAACTTCATGAACTTGGTTTGTCGTTGCGGACAACAGTAGCTCGTGTTGGGCATGACATCAGCACCATCCAGCGCTGTGTAACTCGATGTATTCAGGAAGGTCTACGTGCATGCCGAAGTGTAAGTGGTGTACAAGGATGCACGTCAGAGCGTACAGACTGGCGTAGTCGTCGGATGACTATTCCGAGACCCTTTCAGCACGGCGCGTGACATCCGAAGCCGGTTACCTGCAGGAGCAGCTCGATCTGTATTGCTCTGTGTCGACCCAAACCATACGCAACAGACAGCATGAAGTACAGTTCCGTGCACGGGTCCCAGCAACAGGTGTACCATTGATCGCACAACACAGAGTTTGGCGCCTGGCGTGGTCTCGTCGTCATCGTACCTGGAACATTGAATGGCATCGAGTATTCTGCCCTGCTAAGCGCAAAAGTGGTATCTGCAGTTGAGCTCAAGCTGAGATAATACTTTTTAAAGTTTTGCGGCGCCATGTATTTCCCGTTCTCTAATAACCATACAATTTTGTATTTCTGTAAAATACGTCACAAAGAACCACCTGGAGGCAATAACTCAATTTTGTTAAAAAGCGCAGATACGACTTTTGTGCTTAACACGGCAGTATTGTTCACTGATGAATCCCGTTTCTGTCTGTGGAGGAATGACGGCCGTCGGCGGGTATGGCGGCTATCAGGAGAACAACACCCCATATCAGGAGAACACATAACCCCATATCGTCGAGTGTCACACCGGGCATCATGGTTTGGGGTGGCGCAATGTTCGATCACAGGACGCCCCTGATGCACATTGCAGGCAGTTTGACAGCGGACCGGTACGTCACACGAGTTGTGCAGCCCCTGTTGTTCTGCCCTTGTTGCAGAGGACACCCAACACAGTATTCCAGCAAGACAATGCTACTTCTCATGTCTCGCGGCGAGTTGTCAAGAGCCTGACCGGATTTGACTTCCATCCTTGGCCGGCAGCCTCTCCAGATCTCAGTCCCATTGAACACTTATGGGATCTCATTGGACGCGACATGAACCGAGGTCCAATGGCGCAAACCGTAAATGATCTGCGCACTGCACTGGATGTGGCTTGGCAAAGGATACCTCAGGTAACCATCAATGAATTCATTGATAGCATGCCTCGCCGTATTGAAGCTTGTATAGCTGCCCGAGGTGGGCACATTAGCTACTGAATAAATTAGTTTATATTGATTTAATTTTTCTGGTTTTCTAATCATTTGCATATCTATCTAGCAGGCTTGGAGTAATCGCCGATTACGTGATCGTAATCTGTGTAATCGATTACATTTTTTGGTAATCGTAATCATAATCATAATTAGGAAATGGGACTCTCGTAATCGTGTAATCGTAATTTTAATCAAGTATTTCTTCCGTAATCGTAATCTAACTTTAAATAATCGTAATTTAGCCTTGTAATCGTGTAATCCAGACTTGCTGAAAGTGAAAGCTTCTAAGTTGCATTCGCTAAAACATAAGAATTCAATCGCGGCCCCCGGGAAAAATCACTCGAGGGATGGAGCGTGTTCTTTGTCTCGGGGGGTCTCGGTTCAATGCAAGCTGCAGAAAGACAGCGAGTTGTTTCGTGCTCGTCTAGCGAGTCATAAAACGAGCCCTAACGTAAGTGCTTTGCAACCGTAGGCGCTATGACAAGACCGTCTTTCCTGATATTTAGGATGGGTCATCAATTTTCCCTTTCATCAGCTGTCAATGATAGCTACAAACAAAGCTGCCCTACCCTGCCCTTCCTCGGGCGAGGACAGTAGTATCAAATTACAAACACATACTTTTCGGCTTAACAGGACTCAAAACAGTTGCATGGTTTTTGATTTTTTCCCTTTTTCTTTCATTAGTAAAAGAGGAGAACATTTTTCAAAATAAGAGGGAATTTGCAACTGTGCCTTAGTTATTCAATATATATTTGCAATACAGTACTCTCATTTGCGATCTGGTAACTTTTTTTAAAAATATTTTCACATATAATTTAATCTTAAGTTTATACTTTACACTTTAATGCTGATAATTTTTTTAATCATTAAGCATATAAAAGAAAAAGTGATGTATTTACGGATTTTTAAAACATTCCCAAGTAGCACACTTCGTTTTTTAAAGGTTGTAAAATGGTTATTAACGTTGTGACAGCGGATTAAAAACGTTTAAACGCTTTTTGTGCTACCTGGGTTGCTAATGAACAGGACTAAATGCCTATGATTTATTTTTAAGCATTTATTGAAATTATTCAAAGCACAAAAAGATAACTTACTTTTGTATTAATGTTTATTATTTTAATTTCATGTTTTTAGTGCCAATAATAGCACTTCAGTATACCTTAAAAACTGTGACATAAAATCTATATCTATAAAAATCTGGTATGGACACCACACTACTTCCTTTTACGTGTAAATTTCTTTGTAGTTGCCTTAAGTGTTAAAAAAAAAGTGCTTGGAGTGAGCAAGGTAACAATTCAAATATTTATTCCCCTAATCTGCCACGAAACAATGCAAAAAATATTTTACAATGGTTAATCTTCTAAATATTGCTGATTTTAATATCATTCAGTGAATTTTTCGCAAAATATCGCCATAGCGCCAAGTCGAACCCAAAGTCAAAAAATAATTTTTTCACCAAATTTGCCTCCAAATTGGCGATATGTCGCCAAGTTGGCGTCAAACACTTGGCGACTAAAAGCTTGGCGACATATCGCCAAGTGGTCGCGCCAATTCATATCACTTGAGTCTGCATTGAAATTAACACTGATTTACCCCAAAAAAGGGTAAAACACCCCCTTGGGAACATTCGAATGCAACCATAAGGGGAGGTGCACAACTAGACTATCCTCAGAGCCTACATACCAAGCCAGAAGCTTCTATGGCATATAGTTTTTGAGTTATGCGACATACATACGCACATACGTACACACAGACGTCACGAGAAAACTCGTCGTAATTTACTCGGGGGTGGTCGAAATTGATTTTTCGGCTGTTTGTATGTTGTTAGGTACATGTGCACGTGCCGATAGGTCGAAAAAACTACGCGACATTCATTCGGGGGTGAGCAAAGTCAAAATTTAGACCAAAATTTGAGTGAAATTTTTTTTGTGATTACAATACTTCCTTTACTACGTAAAAGGAAGTAGAAATGAGTGAATGCTTGTATGTTTGTATACTTGTTCTCTATACAAATCCAGTTTACGTCAGATTTTCATCAAACGTGACACAGAGGTTCCTTGATGCCCTAGAATTCTCATAGGCGGGGTCTTGAAATTTTAAAAAAATGTAAAAAGTTCAAATTCAAGTTTTTTGTCAAAAAATGACCCTTTTATAGGAATCTAGTCTATTATTAGGCCTATTTTTTTAATCGACATGAGCCTTTAGGTTACAAATTGATAAAATTTATGGTATTTAAATATCAGCATTTTCCAACAAAGATTAAAATTAAAACAATGAATTTTCATTTCAAGGCTCACCTATTTCATTTTAGCATGAAATAAGTCAAAAACAATTATAATTCATGTTCTCATTTGGCACAAAATATGTATGATACAGAAATTTTTTTTCTTATCCTCCTATCTATCAGAGGAATTATGCAAAAACATGAATTAAAAGCCTTATACATGTTTCGCTTTTAGCTGGTGCTATTTTATACAAATAAGAATAGAATTCTTCCAATTTTTTTTTTCTTTTCTGAATGCTATGTTGTATTAATACGCACCCGGGCAACGCCGGGTATAAAGCTAGTATTATTATAAAATGGTCTCACACACACACAAAATAAATAAATAAATCTTCAAGTAAAGATTACACATTAGTTACAATAATCTCTATAAAATTAGTGGATCAAAAATTATAATTCTTCAGCTATGACACTGCTGTCGCAAATGAGCATTATATATGTTATATACATTATATATATACTGCCCCGCGATGAAAAACGCATTTTATGATTTGCACAACACTTATCAATCTTGCTCTCATTGAAACAATAATTTTATCCACGCATTCAGGGGCGCCCCAAACTAAAATTTTTGGGAGGGGGAAAATCATCAATTTGCCGAATGAAGTTTCGATTTTTTAAAATGAAAACCGAATGATATTATTTTACCGAATGATACAATACAAGCACGCACACATGTCGTACATGCATAACATTTAGTGAGAAAAAATATTAGGCATCTTTTTGTAAAAAAATTCTAAAAACTAAAAAGAACAAGTAATCTCAATATTGTAATATTACCTTCAAATTGCGGAATCATCAGCAAAATGTGCGCGAAAATTATTGGAAGGTCACAATGACCTCCCATCGGGGAGCTCCTGCATGCATTAGGTATGAAAAATGTTAAATTTTATAAGAATATCATTTGAGAATTTTAATATTCTAATACTAATTACATTAAAACAATTTATAAATTGCATATATTTATATTTTTCCTGATAGTAATTTTTACCAGAATAAATAGATGGTTAATTTGACAAAATGCTATAAAAATATTACTAACTGTGCAATATTGTGCAATATTTTTAAGAAAGTACTTTTACATGTTTCATTTTTCTTCCACTCAACTGATAAGGTATAAAACTAGCACACTAAAACTTGACACTTCCCCCTTTCAAAACTTCTGGATCCTCCTGTCTAAAAATATTTCTCACAAATCTATAATCGTGTAATCAAAATCGTAATCGGCAGATAATAATCATAATCGATTACATTTTTTTTGCGTAATCTAATCGTTGCTGTAATCGTAATAGCGATTTGGCAGAGGGTTGTAATCGTAATCGCAATCTCCAATTTTTTACGCTTGTAATCGTAATCGATTACATTTTCTCGTAATTGACTCCAAGCCTGCTATCTAGCCACTATCATTCCTGAAATTGGCATGTTGCTGCGAGCATTATTTCTTGGTGTTGCAAAATTTCCCTTTTGAGGAGTGTATGACTGACTAGCAAAAATGTCAGGTTTTTTGTAACTATTTCTGGAAACCTAAAAGTTCAATTTTAGCTCCAATGCATTTTTTTTATTGAGATTACTCCTTAAGTAGTCCATTTTTGCACTTAAATAATTATTTTTGCTTTACACATAATTTATACATTTTAAGGAATCATTGTTTTTACTAAAAAACTTGAAACTTCAAGGTCATCCCGGCATATCTGAATATTTTTCAATTTCAAAGTAAATTTTTTTGGTATCTATGTGAACATAGTGACAACTTTTTATCAACTTGAAATTTTGAATTTCCAAAAATTTTTTTTCGTGATACACCCTAATATTCATCAGTAATAGGGATTTTTTCTTTTAAGATTATTTTGACATAATTATAATTTAATTTTGCAAAATGCCACTAATCAACGATACAATATTGTATTAAGTTTTCATATTTTTGGTATAGTAAAATTTAAAGCATATGAACTAGTTCATAATTATGTATAATTCAGTATTGTTATTTCATTATTTATGTATAATAATGAGCAATCTATTTTGATTGCACATGAACTGTTAATAAAATGTAAAACAGTCAACAGGAAAGAGTACATATTTACAGTGGTCCTCGTTTATACAGATCATATATGGATAATTTATAGCAAAACGTACTAGCTTTAACCCAGTGATTCCCAACCTGGGGGCGATTGCCTCCAAAGGGCAATCCCTCCTCAAAGGGCGATAAATTCTAAAGGGGCGATGGGTACTTAGAGAAAACAGTAGTAATAAAAGGGCAGCGAAAACCGTAATTATAAACATGTACAAAACCAGTTGTTCAGAGTTCCGACAATTAAACACAAGTTTAGAAAGAAACAAATTAAAGTTCAAGAGCTTCCTCCTTGTATTTCGGACGAACCTTAGGAAGTATTTTGTCATTCATTGTCAATTTTATGAATTTTCAGATGTTCAATTTATTTTCCTTTAAGTTTTTAGTTTCAATGATTTTGATTCTCCCAGATTCCAGAAAAAAAAAGAAAATAATTTCTTGAAAAATGTACTTCTGTTTTTTGAAAAGTATGTCAATGATCTAAGTTAAATGTTGTGCTACAAATGCTTATTAGTTCGCTTTGTGAAAAAAAGTTATTTTATTTATTAATATTTTTATTTTAAAAGTTTTTTTGTGTTATTGTGTACATCATTTTACTTCAAATAAAAGTTAGGTACTTATATTTTCAATAATATTGATGTTCACTTGCGCCAACTTATGGTTTTTTCTAGGTCCAAGTGGCTCCATGTCCAAAAATGCGGATGGCAAAGTTCCAGGGACTATAGTTTTGTCTTCATTAGGACTAATCAGTCTGGATTAGCCAGAAAGTGGGCTGGTGGCAGAAAACATCTTATAGAAGATGCAGTTTCTCGATGACATGACCAAGCTGGTGGTGTATTACAAGTAGTTCTACCTTAGCCTTGCCTTCTGGCTTAGGGGCAATAACTTACTGCTTAAATCTTAGAAACTAAATAGTGATTTATACTTGCAGCGAAGGTTTTGAAAAGTAATTTTTGTATTTCAAGTTTATTATCATACAGTAAAGAAAAAGAGGCAAAACTTTATTTTTAACAATACATTTATTCAAACACAAAACGAAAAGCTTTCATAGTAGCTGCCCTAACCAATTACAGGAAAAATTGCCAAACAAAAAAGAAGTGTCAATCACAAAGAGCAAACAGACTAGTCATTTACACAAGAGCCATTTTCAATAGGAATGTTTCGTTGGTAATTTATTTTAACAAGAAACAAAAAAGCTGATTTGTAGCTCTCCCTTCACTTTTCTTTCATGTTTTAGTAAAAAACATAATATCTTTCCGAGCATGTAACAATATTTTAAAAACAATAACACCAATTGTAAACAACAAATATATATTTTTTGATGATTTTAATAACATTCCTTTTTTGCATTTCATCAAAATACATACTAATTTTCTTGATTTTTTGCTGTTATGAATAATGAAGTGAAAATTAGTTTCACTGGGATTATTTGCCGCACTATAACATTGGCATAAATTTAACGTCATATATAATTTTAAACTATTAATAAAATAACTAAGATGTTAAATTTTAAAAATTATCACAGGGTACTGATACATAATTTTGTATAAGAATTTCATTGGGGCGCAACAATGTGCAATTCCTTCAATATTTTTCAAAATCATACTCAACTATTTATTTGCAGGCAGTTCCAATAAAAGTCCCACTTAACATTTTGGTTTTGGTGGCAAATACCACCTTGCATTTTCTTCTAGTGTGTACGCTATATATTGTTGATTTGATAATTTGTTTATAGTATAATGATGTATAAGTCTTCAAATACAACATAAAATATATTTTTTTAATTGCTATATTGCAGAACACATAGAGAGGAACTTAAAAACTTCTAACAAATAATGTCAGTTAAACATAAGAAATCTAGACTATTATGCATCACATAATTTTTCTTAAAAATAACATCAGTTTGTCATTAGATATAATTAAAAAAATATTGCTATTCTAAGTACGGTTCATCCATTTGTCTTTCAAAAAAAAAAAAAGAAAAAAAAAAAAGAGGAAAATTTTTAAGAGAGACAAAAAGCTTTTTTGCTGGTTTAAGCTTCGTTTCAATTTTACGTTTTTAAAAACACATTTTTTAAATGTGCAACCTTCTAATGCTACTTTCTGCATCACGCTCTTGTGCTTGTGAGTGAACATAATACCACTTAAATAGTTATACTTGTTGATTAGAGATTTCCTCCATGTTTCACCCAAGCAGCGTTGAATTCTTCTTCAAGAATTTCAGCACCTCTTTTCTGTGTGAGCCCAGTTTCATCTAAACTCAATTCACACATCTGCATGTCATCTTTTCCTGTAAAATAAGAATTCAAACATCTTACAATGCTATGTACAGCCAAGAACAAAAACTTATACACAGACAGTCAACCATAAATGAAAAGAATGTTTCTAAGATAGGATTCAGAGAGGCTGGATAATTGAATCGGTGAGTGCAAAAACGTCAGTCAAGAACTTTAAATTGTTCAAGAGAGAGAAAAAACGTCTTAATTCTAGTATTGTTTCTACGGTCAACATTCAAATAACAGGCCCCGTACCTTTCAAATCAGTAACCTGACTGACGTGATCTTTGAATTCAACATGCATCTTGCCTCCCACAGCTTGCTTCCATAAAAAACGAATTTTCGAATTTTTGCGACAGATGTGGTTTTTGCTCTCACCGATTCAATTCTAACATTATTGTACTTGCTTCTCTCAAACTTTTAAAAGTTGGTTAGCAAACATAATTATATCACAATACAAAATTGGTTGTTCATTATAAAAAAAGTAAATACGGTTTAATTGGAAAATTATAACCTTTCTCTTTGTATTTTAAGAGACTTATCTTTTCAATAGAAAATGTTAAGTAACTTTAAATAGTAAAATTTTCAAACAACTTTAAGCCTTTAAAGTTCTAAGTAAATGATACACAGTAAAAATAGCACAAATGCGCTGGAATGTGCAGACACTATTTTGGCTTTATAATGGGTGCCTTTTTCAAATGCCAAAATGTGAGCTTATGGATGTAAAGACATCCAACCTTTCGTTGGATGTCTTTACATCCATAAGTTCATGTTTTGGGTATTGAAAAAGGCGTTCCTCTCAACACCGAAACACGATTTTCTCATTTAGTCTTTTTGTTAATTTTGAAAATAGTGCTTTTAAAGAAATTTTCTAGTACTTCAAAGTTTTAGTCTCATCACTTTCTTTGCTTATTTAAAGTTTACATTTTTCTAATGTTTTCAGTCACTAGCAAGTAGTTTAGTTCATAAAGTTGTAGTATTTTTCATAACTATCCACTTAATTCATCATGCATATATAATCTTGCCACAAGACAGTTTCATTTAAGAAATAAAAAATATATTTGATATATTGATCCTCTTATTTTACTATATAGGTTGTATAACACTAAGCACAGAAATGTCATAGCATTAATCTTTAAAGCAGAAAATCTACAGCTTAATATTGAAATGCAGCTGATTCAACCTTCTAATGGGGAAAAAGTACTAATAGTTAAGATAATTTACCAGCAATCAAATGTATTGGAGGTTTATCAGGATGGAGTTCCAGCTGACGGGCAATCCACTGCCCATTAAAATGTGCATACCACCACCCTTTTTGTGCACAATTAGGTCTCACAAATGGTATGCGGAAATATCGATTCAATGAGTTGGCAAGGGATGATCTGCGTTTAGGAGGCATTGGTGGAGCACTTCTGGCTGAAATGTGTAACAAAAAATTAATAATGCAAAATACCGAATATGTGCAGAATATACTTACTGATTAATGTGCATAATAATTGTTAACAGCAAGTAAATGTAGTATGGGAAAAATTTTTTGGCTTTTACAAAACCAGGTTTTCAAAAATGCAATATTTTCTTTAATGCATTCCTCCTTCTCTAATAACATACAGAAATTATATTTTATTGGAAAGTGAGCTCAAGCATGCCCTTTAAATGTTCAAAAATACAAAAAAATTTGTCATGCATTTAAATAGAAATTTGAAGGGAAAAAAAAAAGAAACATTGAAAACTTCCACTGACTTTTCATTATACGAATGAATCTGTTAAAAATGCTTTAAGCTAAAAAAATCCTGAAGTAATTTGTCTCACTAAACACAAAAATCCTCACAAAAAGTTGTGATTAATTTATGTTTTCAAGGTACAGAACCAACTTATGCAATAAAATCTCACTGAGATTCATTTTTCCTGGCACAATTAGGTACATAACCAGGGACTGACATTCTTTTAAATTTCAACCACAGGTTGATATAATTTCATTAGATAAAACACAAATAGCTTTCATGAAATCTCAATTTCTGAGAGAGAAGTGTTGAAATTGAGCCTTCAGTGGGTGCAAATAGCATTTCACTCTCATCTCTGCTCCTTCTGCTAGGAGTCTTGACGAAATTAGTGAAAGCCATGAATAAAGATGCTTTTTCGACAATTTACAGTGAATTTCTACATATTAAGTATAGAGAAGTTTTCGGAGGGAATTTTTAAGGCAGCATTTCTCAAAGTATGTTCCACGAAACCCAACAGTTCAGGTGAAGGATAAGAAGGGTTTCTGCCACTAGTTTGCCATTGCATACATTTTTTCAACAATAATTTCAGAAAAAAAGAAACAATATCACGACTTTAAAATGCTGCTCCACATTGAAGTAGTAGTCGTCCTACTGCTTTGTACAGCCATGCCAGGATTTGAGGATAGTTCTTCATGAAGCCCCAGAAAGAGTTAATTTTGTCAAGTCTCGTTGCTTTCAGTCAAAACTATTGAGTAAGATTTATGAAAACATTGGTAGTCAGTATGAATCGCTACTTTTCCATATGAAATACGCTGGCTATCTAAAACAGAAGTTTTTGAATATTGTATGATCTTGCAAGTGAACTGAAAGATTTTAATTGGAGTAAAAGACAAATATTTAGCAGTTTGCAATGTTTTGCAGAAAATCAGCGTATCCTGCGGACATTTTTGGTTAACAAAGTACAGTAAACCCCCGATTATCCGTTGAGCGGACTATCCGCACAGATCTCGGGAAAGAAACAAACACAATTACCTGATTTTTTTGCAAGAGCACAAATTTAAATTCTGCTTTTTCTTCACATTTCTTACCCAAGAGTGCGGTGTACTTCATCCAAAAAATTATTTTACCAGGGCATTATCATAAGTACCATTTCTTTATAGATTTTATATGCTTGAGAACCTCAAATACAAATAGTTTTTTATGCTGTATCTATTGTCACTGTTTGTACATGTCATGTTTTAAGTGTAATGCAATTATTTGAAATCAAAACACATTTTCTATCTTCTTTACCCTTTACTTCACGCTTTTTTCAGATTATTCGCGACTTTCGTTATCCGTGATACTCGTGCCACCCAATTCTGCGGGTAAGGGGAAGTGCACTGTAGTTATTTTCTTTCAAGAAGAAACAGTTGCAACATTTGTTGTGAGAGACAAAAGAACAATGTTGAAAAGAAAGCTCAATTTTTTCACTCTCACTCCATCCAAAAAAAAAAAAAAAAAGCACAGCACAGAACTTTTTCCTCACTTAAGGGGGATTTCTGCAAGACAACCACCCATCTCTACAAAGGAAAGGTAATGCAATCATTTCATGATTTCTAAAAACATCACTGATACTTCGAGAAACCTTGCAAAATCCATTTAGCAATAAAGATGTGACACTGACCATAAAAGAATATAAATTATTAATTGAAATCTGTTACTCCACTCAATGATGTGTGGGATGGTGTCAAAAAGGAATAGCCATTACTGGCTAATAAAGCTATATCTTAAAACAGCTTCCACTCATAATTACTTAGCAATGCAAAACAAGCTTCCCAGCCGATGCATGAATGAAATACAAAAGTTGTTCTACATTGGATTCTGCTAAGGTTGTCCGTACTTCCGATAGCTATGATCATTTATACCAGGGGAGGACATTTTCAGCAGCTTTATCAAACTTTGAAAACCCTACTTACTCTTAAGGAAAACTTCTTAAATCTTACTTATAGTTAGTTTAGTTAATTATGAACAAAATGATTAATATGTTGATGGTCAAAATATTATCAATATATAATAGCTTTGTCAAGAAATTTTGTGATTGGCAGTAGAAATGCTCTGAGCAAAAGTTTGGAGCATAAATTTTCTGAGCTACAATTTTGCTAGCAAAGCATATTCGTGTGTTGTACAAATGATAATTTCTATATTGCCAAGAGAACTTCTTGATTTGAGCGAATTGTTTCAACCAAAAAAGTTCAGACCCCAAAAGATTTTCAAAGAACTTAAAATTAAGTGAAATTAAGAGAGTGGGATGGACACAATTGATATTGTTTGCATGGGGGTAGCGATAGACTCTCATGTGGTACTCCCTGGGCAATGCTCTGCAGCAAAAGTCCATAAAATTGCAGCTTTTGTTTTGGGCAAAGGATAGTTGCCTCTGAGCCTGTTGCATTGGAAATGAAAAAAAAAAAAAAAATGTTGCTTTGCACAAACCTAGCACCTTTCATAGTTGGTGGCATGAAAGTTGTTTCATTCCTTAAAAATTATTTGAGATGAAAAGTTTTTAAGACAAATGCCATTCTATGTAACAGAACAGAACATATGATTTAATTT
Organism: Uloborus plumipes; assembly: GCA_038373865.1. Classification (NCBI taxonomy): domain Eukaryota; kingdom Metazoa; phylum Arthropoda; class Arachnida; order Araneae; family Uloboridae; genus Uloborus; species Uloborus plumipes. Next base: position 12,779 of record JAXGGA010022596.1, read on the forward strand.
TGTCAGTAGATTTTTTCTCCATAATAGAAAACAAAACAAGCAAGGAATAGTTTTGTTAGTAGCAACAGTAAATATTTGTTAAACAATAACATAAAAAAATTAAGAGTTGATAATTTTGAAGAAAATGAGTGAGTTATGATCAATAAAATGACTGATGGAATGGGACTTACATGAGTCTCATTCCTTTACAGATATTTTATAGCTTATCTTTGAATTAATATCTTTAAAACTTTTACTTTCCATGTAATTTTCATGACAAATCTTTACTGTTGCTATCAGCAAAAAAGTTCCTAGCTTATGTATTTATGGAGCAAAATCTATTGGAAAACAACTCTAAATGTCCCATTCTGTCATGGAATGGCTCTCAAACATTGTATTATTAATCACGATTTTCTGACAAGATCTCTTAAACGTTTTCTGTTACATTAACTAGAATTATACGTGTATACACTATACGTGTGCAGAGTTTTCCTCAATTCCATGCATTTTACATATTGAGTTAGAATGCCCCCCCCCCCCAAAGAAAAAAAAAAGAAAAAAAAAAAGGTCAATTACATATGGAGAGATAATTTGCAAAAATGGTCAAAATAGGTTCAGTATGCCTTAAAACTTGTTAATCAGTCAAAATGTGAAAATTTTCACCTAACTAATATTTTCTTCTATACAGGAGAAAGCAACAAAATGTTAATCATTTTTCCCCTTTAACATTTGACACCTAGACTGTTTACATTTTGTCTTTTAATCATAAACAATAGCGAGTTCTTTGAAGCAAAAGCAAAGCACTACGGATTCCGTGGTCTTAAAAGTTTGGGAAACCGCTGCTTTGAGGGCACCCAAATGTGCACAACAAAGAAAAACCTTGCTTTTGATGAAATTTTGTAGGGGAAAGAGAAAGTAGCCCAGGAAGCCTTTAAAGGTCTTTGACAACATCTGGGCAACAGAAAAGACAAGAACTTTACTAACAATTGGTGCAAGGAATTCCTATAGAAATTCCGTAACCTTAAATACAATATGTCTGATTTCTATTTTCTTCACTTCTAACAGAAAATTTTAATGTTAAAACTGTAGAACAATAAGTGCTACGCAAAGTGAAAGGTTTCACCAAGCTATCGCTACAGTGGAAAGCAGTCAATGAGATAAGTTAACCGACAACTTTTAGACTATTACAAGGGATGTTCTTTGAACTACACAAGGCAATCAAAATGGGAGTTTTAAAAGAATAAGAAAATCATCCTCTGTATTCCAAAAATGTCTAATGAAATATGACATATTTTTTAATGTTCAATTCTTTTGACCCGAAATTAGTAAGAATTGATCATTTAAAACCAGGATACCACTAAAAGCTCTTTTTTGTTGCATAGTAAGAAGTCTGAAAGAATGGATATTTAAATGCATTTTACCAAAAACTATGAAGATAAAGGAAGATCAAAATACTTACACTTCAAAAGATTAGCATTAAAAAGTAACGAATAACCAGAGCAGTGTAGAAACACCTTTCAAATAAAGTATCTATATATTTTCTAATTTTTAACTTAATATAAAATTAAAGTATTCACTGCTCGCTCCCCCTCCTTCCATTTCTTTATATGAACTGTACCTCAAAATTAAAGTTGCACTGAAAAAGAGTAACGTATTTTTTTTATACATCTAGAAAATTAGCATTTCTCGTAACATGTAACCTTAACATGGAAATGCAACACCTGTCTGCTGTAGTGCAAAATTAAATGTTTTGACAACAAAAAATTTCTGACTGCATCCCAGCACGACTGTATTACTATTACGTGTCCTCATATTTACCAAAAAAGAGAAAAATTAACTCCATTGAGCTCTTGCACTTTAAACATAAAATTTTCTGTAAATACTGATATACATACCAGCCTGCAATATGGATTCAGGGGCTCTCAGTGCACAACCAGATTTTTGCGTGTTTTTTACTTTCCAGGAATGATAAACTTTCAG